>LR562881.1:796-45280 GCA_900536345.3 Caenorhabditis sp. 39 LS-2015
CATCTTACGACGTACCTAGAGAAATTTTGAGTTGTAGATTTCACAATCAAACATATTCCCAATTCCAGTATCATCCGAGAGCCGTCGAAAATCCGATTTCGCGCGGAAATGCATCGCAGTCATCCTCCTCCACGCAATATTCCTCTTCGCCATCTTAGCAGCTCTTATCATCGGTCATTGGATATCAGAAGAGCAGCAGAAGTTCAATCGGACTACGGTAGGTCGATTGAGGTCATAAGATGAGCCACTATTACCTGATTTGACCGTATTCCACTAACCCTCACTAACCACTTGCAGATGAACTACACGGAGGCTCTGCTTCTGGAGTCGTCGACTCGTCGGACGTCTTCTGCCACTCTGTCATCTGAATCCTCGTCAAACCTGCGCACTCTTCTGATGACGACGTCTTCGGCAGCGGCGGCGCAGAAGCCGTTACGAGTCGTCGAGCGACTAATCCCGGTGTGGAAAGAAGAGTGTTTTTGTGCATGTTTTGCTTTCCCATTTTCCCCCATTTCTAACTTTTTTTTCTCCGGTTTTTGGGAGCCATCGAAGGGGGGAGAGGGACTAACTTTTCCTCGACCACTGCACCTGCGTGTCCAACTGTCCTACACACACACCTAAACCGATTATAACTGGTTATAACCGGCCGGTTAAGCCGTAAATCATGTCATATTAATGTGTCAATCAGCACGCGAATAGAAGGAGAATAATGCAAATTACTGTCAGTTTAGGTTGGGGGTAACGGAAAATGGTATACGGAAAACGGCTAATTCCCAAGGACAGTCTTTCGTGTTTCGCGCGGCCCCTAATGCGCTTATGTGTATGCTAATTAGCCCCCCCCCCCACCGGGAATGGCCAGCGATTACTGTACCTACAAGAAAACCCCAAAAAACAAAGAATAATTGCAGCTCGAGAAGAAGCGAAACTTCACCCTAGCCGACGTGTTCCCGCCACCCGCTGACGGTGGTTTTGGAATTGCCGAACAGCTCCACGCAATCCGCGCCAACAAACTGACCACTGACGCACTCCTGGTGCCCCTTCCGCTCTACATCCTACCGTACCATTATGATCTACAATTGGACTTTACCGAATTCGACAGTAATCTGCTGATCCGAGCGAATATATCGATCCTGTTGGAGAGCTACGGTAACTCGACGGAAGACGAGATCCAATTCCACTTGGGACCCAATATCAAGATTGAGAAGATGAGGTTGAGGAAGAATGGAAAGAAGTTCTTTGCCAGGACGTTTAAAAGGGAGGAGTCTAAAAAGTTGGGAAGGATTTCGTTGCGGGAGCCTCTGGAAAAAGGAAAGTATATCCTAGAGATGACCTACAATATGACCATCTGCGATGAAGACGTGGATGGAGTGAGGTGCTCTTTGGATACCAACTCCACGACCCTGAAAGCGTCGAGTTTCACGACAAAGTTCGAGCCGACGCTGGCAAGATCGTTCTTTCCATGCTGGGACGAGCCGGGTGTCAAGGCGACGTTCAACATCTCAGTTAGACATCACCCAAGGTACACGGTACTCTCCAATATGCCAGTTGTACCAGGCAACCCGCCAGTGACGTGGCACGAAGACGTGACAACTACAGTATTCCAACCGACGCCACCCATGTCCACGTACCTTCTGGCATTTGCCATTGGCGAATTTGTCAAGTTAGAGTCTCGAACGGAACGTGGAATCCCGGTGACAGTGTGGACGTATCCTGAAGACGTTATGTCGATGAAGTTCACTTTGGAGTATGCACCGGTCATTTTTGATAGGTTGGAGGATTCCTTGGAGGTTTAGAAATCACTGATAAACTCTTATCATAAAAATATATGGTTTCAGATTCCCTACCCACTACCAAAAGTTGATTTGATTGCTGCGCGTAACTTTCATGTCGGTGGAATGGAAAATTGGGGATTGATTGTCTTCGAGTTTGCCTCGATAGCTTATACTCCTCCGATAACAGGTAAGGGTTTTGATTATTAATTTTATCGATCTATCAATCGACTTTGTTCCAGACCATGTCAACGAGACAGTGGATCGGATGTACAATGAGTTCCGAATTGGCAAACTCATCGCCCACGAGGCCGCCCATCAATGGTTCGGCAACCTGGTAACCATGCGCGACTGGTCGGAACTGTTCCTGAACGAGGGTTTCGCCACATTCTACGTCTACGAAATGATGAGTTCCGAGAGGCCGGTGACCGCGCAATTCGAGTACTTTGACAACCTGGCAAGCCTCATCAGCACACAATCAGAGGAAGATCACAAGTTGTCACTAGTCCGAGAACTTTCTACGGAATCGCAAGTTGAGATGTCGTTCCACCCGACGAATCTCTATACGAAAGGTTGTGTGCTGATAAAAATGATTAGGGATTTGGTGAGCGATTTTGATTTTAAGGCGGCGGTTAGAAGGTAATTGTTTTCTTTTTTACATGACAGATAAGCGTTTTTTCACTAGGTACCTTCGCCGCAACGCGTATCGATCGGTTTCGCGGGACGACTTGTTTTCGAGTCTTCCGGCGTACGCGGATCATGGTGCAGAGCAGGAGAAGTTGGCGCAAGTGTTAGAGGGCTGGTTTGTGAATCAAGGACTTCCGGAGATCACTCTAATGTTTATCACCTTATCTCCATACCCAAATCTCATTGCATGATTTCAGAAGGAACTACGACAACGAGATGATGACGATAAGTCAGAAGAAAACCGTGCATCACGAATACAGAACTTTTATGAAGGATCGAAAGACGGAGACTAGGTTCCGGTAAATTTTTATAGAGTGATAAAACATTTTTCCTGATAATAAAACTTCAGAGGCGCCAGAAATGCAGAAGACGGTTCTACGCTCTTTGATGACACGCTATTCGAGGGTTATGTGGAGAAACGGAAGGAGAAGCGGAGGCAGCATCGACCGACGAGGAGGAAGGTGAGCATTTATAAATTAGTGATAAAAAAATAATTTTATTTTATGAGTCATCACTTTTATCATTCCAGACCTCCTCCCCACCGCCCATAAGCCCAATCGCTCGTCGTGACGAACTACGAAAACCTCGGCGAGTCGGAGCATCTCAAGACCTTTGGACTATCCCGATCACCTATATGTTTGGATCGTTACGAACATCTGAAGGCCAGGTGATCAGAGAATTCTGGTTGAAAAATCGGACGGTGTCATTTGGCGACGGAGAGGTCTCCCCGACACAGGCGGTACTTGTGAATCCGGAATGGAAATATCCATTTCGAGTTAATTACGACTTGCTGAACTGGAAATTGCTGGCCCGGTCACTGCATCAGAATCATCTGGAGATTAATGAGAAGTCGAGAATGCAACTGCTCCTGGATTCTGAATACTTTCTATCGTCTTCCAATAATCCCCATCTTTACCTTTACCTGCTTGGGTATCTGGCTCATGAGTCCAAAATGGAAGTTATGCTGTTTGGAATCGACGCTGTCTACAAGTTCATCGACACCTACAAAGCCACCCAACTCAACAAAGCCATACTCGTCTACTTTGAGCCAGTGATCGCGCAAATGGATCATCTGCTCAATGAAAGCCACGTGGACGCCGAGACGGCTTCTTTGTGGTTGGTGAGACCGGAGAGATTGGCGAAGCTTTACCAGATGAGATGTGCCGCTGGGCTGCCGTCGTGTAGGAATGAGTACCATGTAAGCGACCTTATCAACATAACCTTTATCATAAATATTTTCAGACTCAAAAGTGGTCAAGGTCTCCAGATGAGTGGACAGAAGACGTGCACAAGCAAGTCACTGCGGTATGCCATCAACTTTTCAGCAGTCCGCAGAGCGAAGTGAAAGTTGTGGTAATTTTCAGTTGAAAAATTTTCAAATTTGACTCAATTTTTTTCCAGAACGAATTACTGGACAGTCGCCTGCATTCCTCCGGGGCCAAGTGGGCACTAACCGTCCAACTTTCCGCGTGTTCTCACGATCAGAAACTGCTCCGAAAAACCGCCCGTGCCATCGTGGCAACCAAGAACGCGGCGGTCTACGCGTCGGCACTTCAATCCGACTTTTCACTTCACTACAATGCCGCATTCCGCAATTATCTGTGGACCGAGATCGCCAAGATGAGCACGTTCGAAAAGACGGCGTTGTTCTCGACTAACTCGACGACTATCATGCCGGCGTCGAGGATCTTGTTGCATTCGGTAAAGACCATCGACGAGTTGCAGCAGGTATTTTTTTTCGGAAAAAAAAACTTTTTGTCTTAACCAAAATCCAGATCCGTGGCCTTCTCACCAACTGGGGACCGCTTTTGACCCTCCATTTCGAGTACCTGGAACGATATCTTCTCTGGGTTTCCAGTGTTTCGCAAGGCGTTTTGCACCAGTTTTTCGCAGCCGATTTGTCCAATTTTTGAGCATTCCATTCCCAACTACATCTTAAATAATTTATATTCCAATTCACTTTGTTCGCCAACGGGTAACTGTCTTCCGGGTGTCAATCTCCATGTCTTTCGCTCGCCACAAACCTCCTTCTCGTTCAGTTTCTATGTTTGTACCATTATTTCATGTGTCAGTATGTGCTTCAATAAAATAGTCGTTGAACGGAATGTCAAGGCGAATCATGTCGCCCTCTTTTGAATTTCTTTCGAGATTTGTTTTATTAGGTTTTACCGAAAACTTTTAAAAATTTAATGAAAAAAACAAGAAATATTCCATTTATGTACGTCATAAAAGATATTCAATTCTAAGAAATGGCATTAAGATATAATTTTTATACGGAAATCAACCGTTTCAACATGAAAATTTTAAAAAGTTTAACAAAAATCTTAATAATGTATTTTTATTATAGAAAAGATTAAAAATTAAATAAAAAAGGGGCTTTAAATAATGTAATGGTTAAAAAATAAAACATTTAAAAATGGGATTTAAGCTTTTAGTGTTTTAAATATTTAAACAATGAACAACATAACCTAGGTAAAATTCAAAAAAAAAGAAAAAAAAGAAAAGGAGAACTAGAAAAAACAAGAAGGGAAAAAAAATTAAAAAATCCTCCTCTCGCGTCGTTGTCGATCGGTCACGTTGGTCGTCGAACCGGTCTGAAAATGAATACGGTAAGAGTGGACGCAAGTTGTCGGTTACGATATTTATGTACAGTAACAAGGGAAGTACATTTACACACCGGTTGAGAAAGTTTTGACAGCGAGTAAAATAGGGCCGTAGAAGTTGATTCTGAAATTCCTAGCTTCCACTTTCGCCTCGTTTTCGATATAAACGTGGTGTTCAAAAAAGAAATTTCAGCCTAAAATTTTTCAGACAAATTATCTCGAAAACGAGACGAAAGTGGAAGCTAGGAATTTCAGAAGCGACTACGGCCTTAAATTACTTCCTGTCAAATCTAAAAAAAATTTTCAACCGGTGTGTAAATGTACTTCCCTTGTAAGGAAAGGGAATTGAGGGAAATTCGAAATTAGGAATTCAAAATTTGAGAAACATACTCACCCGTTGCATTGATTTGTTTCCGGATCCTCCGCTATCCAAGTCAATTTGCATTCCGACGGCCGGATTCTCGCTTGTTTGATGCCGGAGATACTGGAAAATGAGATTTCCATCTTTTTTACCATCTCAAATTGAACAAACCCGATTCTCTCCAAAGCGGCTGCCACCATGGCAATTCTGCATTCACCGGATGCGGTGAATCGACTTCCAGGTTCACAACGACATACTCTCCATGTAGTCGTGGCATTTTTGGAAGAGGTTCGCTGGCGGATCGCCCAATGTTCGATCTCGTCGCCTCTACTGCTTCCCTTTGTCTCCACTGCTCCCCTTCTGGAAAACATGACTGAATTAATTGATTTATCGATTATCTTACCGGGATTCCACTTTTTTTTTCATAACTTCCTTCATCGCTACATCTCCCAACGACATGTTGTCGATTGGATCGAGTTGGTTTGCAATTGATCGATCACAAGACTACGTTCGGCAGTGACAGAATGGCAAAATTGGCAACGATCAATACCTAACCTCATCAAGTGAAGTGAAACACTCCCATAGGCATTCAACAATCACAAGACTACGTTCGGCAGTGACAGAATGGCAAAATTGGCAACGATCAATACCTAACCTCATCACCTTCGACCGCCCACTCGAGACCGATCTTGACAAGGAGGTCATTGAGCCAGGCCTGCTTATTTACCAGCCGCTTGATGTCGATCAGGCTCGGAACTTCAAACTGCGGCTCGCGTCTCCTTGCCGATCTTCTGGCTTCGTTATCGCTCCCGGATTTTGATGAGACGGCTCCGGTCGACCGCCGGTCAGTTTTTTCCCGAAGAGAGCTGCCTTCTTCTCGTTTCACCGATCGGTTCGAAGAACCGGACTGGAAATGGAAACGGTGAGAGTGGAACGATTGTCGGTTACGGTAGCTACAGTAAGGAAAGTATACTTTTGAGAGGAATCACGAGTTTCAGACAATTATTTGTTGATTCTGAAGGGAACGCCCGACTTTGGTTACTGTAGCTACTGTGTTTCACTCGTAATTCTATGGGAATTGAGGGACTTTCGAACTGTTCAGCTAGAAATCCGCGCACATTCGCGTGGGCGCCAAAATCCGCAGGCATCCCCGTTCCCTGCGCGAAAGGTGCCGGAAGCATGCACGGTGTTTCTTTTACTACCCTTCGATGGCAACGGTTAAAATGTAAAACCGCTGCCATTTTTTTGAACTGCGTGGGTAGCGAAAGAAACACCGTGGCATGCGGATGCGCAGGCATGCCGCGCTTTTTACGCTCTGCTTGCGCACGTGTGCGCTTTCAACAATTTCGAGTAGAAAAAAACAGTTTTTATTCAAGATTTAACAGAAAAATTGAGTAGTGCATGTGATGTCCGTATTGCTAAATAGTGATAGTTCTTCCAGATGATGAAGTATGGGTCTAAATATTACCTGTTTCACGCGAAGGTAGCCCGGGGCAAGAGAAATTTTCTATTGGTAAAAGTTAGGCCACTCACGTGTAAATGTACTGAAAACGAAAATTTATTTCAAGCTCACGTGTAAATTTACGTGAGTGACCTAACTTTTGCAATAAGTCAAATTTCTCTTCCCTTGGGCTACCTCGACGTAAAACGTGTAATATAATAAAATAGGCACCGATAGAGACGTATTAGTGGCGAAACTTCTGAATAATTTTTATATTTTACTCACCTAGGCGGTAGATTTTTGGCACTGTCATTCCGTTTTAAAAATACAAAAATAATTTTGACAATATTCCTGAAAAAGGTATAACGAAACAAAAAATACCGTGAAAAAAATAGTGTCCAGTGTAATATTTTCGCCTGTCTTCATAGAAAAAAAATGCCAATTCCTGAAGAAACTCATTGAATAACCTGTAGTATTTAATTTAAAAAAAAACCTCAAAATGCTCGACAAAGACAGTAGAAATGTGAGCGCCGCTCTCGAAAACGAAAAAAAAAACGAGAATGAAAATCAATAAACAGCTGATTCAAACTGAAACCGCATCTTGCAATTATCCCCACCTTTCCCGCAGATCTGCACAAAGTTCCACGCTTTGGCGCCCGCCTGCGCAACCACCGCAGGTTGTAAACCATGCGAATACGCGGATTTCTAGCTGAAAGGGAATTTTGAAAAATATACTCACCGGATGCTTCGATCCGTTGCTGGATCCTCCGACCAGTGCCTTCTCGCCCGATGTTGATGGCCTCATCAGCATCGCCTTCTCCGTCTCCATCTCGGCCATCTCGACTTGGGTCAGCTTCAAAAATGGCATCCTTGGTGCTGGGAGTCTCGTTTGGCGAATTCTGAAAATAACAAATTCTGAATCTTGAAGGGATGGGTTTTTCTGCGAAATGGGAGAGGAGAAATGGGTTCTGATATCAGATATATAGATTCGAGAGTTGGAAGGATTACTGAAACTCTAGAACAATGGTAAATGTGGTATGAGTTGGATATTTTGTGAATTCCAAGTTGTTTCAACCGTAAGGGAAGAGTCAGGGATATGAATAAGGTTACTGTTGTGTTCTTGCTTGATACACGTTTATTGTAGAGGAGTAATAGCACAGGTTGGGACGGGAGCACGAGTAGAAGGTGACTCAAAACGATTGGGGCAATACAATACACGAGAGGGAGAGACGCAGACACTAGAGCGCGATATACTAGAGAGTGTGTCGCACCGAGAGAGTGCAGACACGCGGGGACCTATGGCGGGTAAATGCTTGGCGCCTGTGCGAAAGATAGATTATGTGATCTACATCACAACAATGTTTATTATCGAAAAGATAAAAAATTAAATAAAAAGGGGGCTTAAATAATGTAATGGTTAAAAAAAATTAAACATTTAAAAATGGGATTTAAACTTTTAGTGTTTTAAATATTTAAACAATGAACAACAAAAAACCTAGGTAAAATTCAAAAAAAAACAAAGAAAGAAAAAGAGAAGGAGAATTAGGAAAAATAAGAAGGGAAAAAAAGAAAAAAATCCTCCTCTCGCGTCGTTGTCGATCGGTCACTTTGGTCGACGAACCGGTCTGAAAATGAATACGGTAAGAGTGGACGCAAGTTGTCGGTTACGATATTTAGGTACAGTAACAAGGGGAGTACATTTACACACCGGTTGAGAAAGTTTTGACAGCGAGTAAAATAGGGCCGTAGAAGTTGATTCTGAAATTCCTAGCTTCCACTTTCGCCTCGTTTTCGATATAAAAGTGGTGTTCGAAAAAGAAATTTCAGCCTAAAATTTTTCAGACAAATTATCTCGAAAACGAGACAAAAGTGGAAGCTAGGAATTTCAGAAGCGACTACGGCCTTAAATTACTTCCTGTCAAAACTAAAAAAATTTTCAACCGGTGTGTAAATGTACTTCCCTTGTAAGGAAAGGGAATTGAGGGAAATTCGAAATTAGGAATTAAAAATTTGAGAAACATACTCACCCGTTGCATTGATTCGTTTCCGGATCCTCCGCTATCCAAGTCAATTTGCATTCCGACGGCCGGATTCTCGCTTGTTTGATGCCGGAGATACTGGAAAATGAGATTGCCATCTTTTTTACCATCTCAAATCGAACAAACCCAATTCTCTCCAAAGCGGCTGCCACCATGGCAATTCTGCATTCACCGGATGCGGTGAATCGACTTCCAGGTTTTGGAAGAGGTTCGCTGGCGGATCGCCCAATGTTCGATCTCGTCGCCTCTACTGCTTCCCTTTGTATCCACTGCTCCCTTTCTGGAAAACATGACTGAATTAATTGATTTATCGATTATCTTACCGGGATTCCATCGTTTTCACTTCCTTCATCGCTGCATCTCCCAACGACATGTTGTCGATTGGATCGAGTTGGTTCGCAATTGATCGGAGCTCTGCGGCGATCTTCTTTCTGGCGACAGCATCCAAAGTGTTGCGTTCCACCGGCGACGTCGACCTCTCCCGCTGTTCCATCTCCTCCTGCTCCGCCTCCTCGATCGGCCTTCTTTGACGCCGGACAGTGATGTTTCTGCTCTTGAGTATCTGCTCCATCACCGCCGGCGACGTCGACCTCTCCATCTCCGCCTGCTCCGCCTCCTCTCGCCTCTTCTGCGCCTTCTGGATCTTCTTGCGTGGCTGCCGCACAGTCACGTTGCGCAACTGCGCAACTGACGGCTCCACGAGCACTTTCGCCTGCTCCTCCTCCTTCTCCGCCTCGTCAACCTCCTTGCTCGCCGCCTCATCCTCATCAATGAGCAGTGTCCCATTCTCGGGAATCGGCTTGTCGATGATGGTGTTGGAGGAGAGACGACGAGCAATCTCCCTGACTCCATCGTCCTCGACCGCCTTCTTCTTCTTCTTCGCCATCAGCGGCTCCACGTGGTATCCCCGGCGGTAGAGTTCGCGCAAGAAATCCATCCGGAACTCGACCACCCCTTCATCGACCTGCTCCGCCTCGTCATCCTCCTCGCTCGCCGCCTCATCCTCCTCTTCATCATCCTCATCAATCAGCACTGTCCGATTCTCGAGAATCGGCTCGTCGATGATGGTGTTGGAGGCGAGACGACGAGCAATCTCCACGACTCCATCGTCCTCGACCGCCTCCTTCTGCTCTCCCGCCTCCTTCTGCTCTCCCGCCTCCTTCTGCTCGACCGCTTTCTTCTTCGCCATCACCGGCTCCACGTCGTACCCCCGGAGGTAGAGTTCGATCGGAATCTCTTGCTTACCACGACTGTCATAGTAAAATAACATTCTTGTCGTCGTGATAAGCAACAGGGACCAGTGGTCTGAGATACACACTGGGAAGAGTGCTCTTGAGACAGCTCCTTGGAGTTGCTGCTTCACCGCGGAAACTGCCTCATCCATGACATAGAATAGCGCAGGAGCGATGAGGGTGATGGTCGGGTCCGACTCTACCGCCCACTCGCAGCACACGCGAACCGTCCGGTCGCAAATCCACGATTGGCCGCCTCCTTCTGCTCTCCCGCCTTCTTCTGCTCGACCGCTTTCTTCTTCGCCATCACCGGCTCCACGTCGTACCCCCGGAGGTAGACTTCGAACAAAAACCACATCCGGAAGCCGACCACCAGAACATCGACCTGCTCCTGCGTGAGCATCTCTCCCTTTACAATCGCTTGGGCCCACAAGCACACGATCGGACCACAATTGTGGCCATCGCGTTGCTGTGGCTGCCCGCCGGTCATGTAAGTCCCGATTCCGAGGAGCTTGGCGAAACCGGTGATCTCCTCCGGAATCTGTTGCCTCTCAAGACTGTCATAGTAAAATAACAGTTTTTTTGTGACAAGCAACATGGACCAGTGGTCTGATATACACACTGGGAAGAGTGCTCTGCAGACAGGTCCCTGGAGTTGCTGCTTCACCGCGGAAGCTGCCTCCTTCTTGTCGGGGAGCCTGAATACCGCAGGAGCGATGACGGTGGTGGACGGGTCCGACTCTACCGCCCACTCGCAGTACACGCGAACCGTCCGGTCGCAAATCCACGATTCCTCTCCCTCCAACGCGAGCAGCGGCGCGACGTCCTTGCTGGGCCAGTACGTGTCTCTGGCTGGCCGCGGAAGATATCCTCCTCTCGACGTCAGGTCGTTCGACGTGGATGGCATCGCCATCATCACCTCCTTCGCTCCAGAATCGGTGCTCGTGGCATTCGTGATCTTCTTGGCCGGCATTATGGAAGAAATTGTTTGTCTTCTAGTTGCGAAAGCTGGAAATATTGAATTCTGAAACTAGAGAGGTGGTGCATTCTGCGAAAATAAGAAAAAAAGAGACAAAAAAAATAAAGAGGGAGAGGGAATGCTTTAAAAACACCCGCCAGTCGAAACCTCTGTTTGTTTGGTCAACCGGTAGACTTACCGGTAAAAACGGTTACCGGTAGCTACCGGTCGGTATACCGGTAAAAATGAATCGGTAGCTACCGGTAGCTACCGGTAAAGACCGGTAAAAACCGGTAGCTACCGGTAGAAACCGGTAAAAATCGGTAATTACCGGTAGCTACCGGTTCCGGTTTTCGGTAATTACCGGTTCTACCGGTAGCGGTTACTACCGACTCAGAACACTATACTAGTGGCACTTTTACTTTGTAAATACAAATGTTCTTCAAATTTTCAGTTTTTGGAAATATCGAAATGAGGTTTTTGATGATAAAAAACGCAAAATTTGTCTATTGCTCAAATTTCGAATCTCAAAAACTGGAAAATTGATGAAAATCCCTCGAAAACAGAAACATTAAACATTTTAAAAATTTCACAAACCTCGTAATTTGCTGAAAAATGTTTTGATTAATACCAATTAAAAATGGAGAAAAAAGAAAAAAAAATTTCATAATGTTCAAAATAGGTAATGGAGTGGAAGAAGAAAAGGATAAAAAATCGGAGAGCATCACAAAAAAACTGCCAAGCGCGAAACTGGTTCCACTGCGCCCTCGGAGGTCATTAATACAAGCAGCCGACACCTCGCGGGCTCCGCGCCCGCATATGTTTTACACGTGAAATGGGCGGAGCCTGAGAATTTTTTCCGGGACCAAAAATAGTCGAATCGGGAATTCGTTGAAAATCGTTATCTTTAATGGACTTTTGTGATTCCAAAAGCATATCAGGGTTGATAAAAGTGATAAAAGATGAAATCTGAATAGAATCTAGTTAAATTTCCAGGTATTCGGCGGTTTTTTCAGTTCAGACAATTTCTCCCTCGATCTTCCATCTATTTTCTGAATTTTTTCGAGATCCACTGGGTTTTCCGATTTTGTCCATCACTAATCAACAATTTTCAATCGAAACTGAGCTTTCTCGCGGTCAGAATCGGTCAAAATCGATGGAAATTCATTTTTGTCAATTTCCTGCCTAAAATTCCAATTTTCCGTCGATTTGACCGTTGATTTTTTGATTTTTGCTCTGCAAATGGTTATTTTCACTCTATTTTCAATTTAAATCATCAAATCCACGTGATTTACCGTCGGAATCTCTAGAAAATAATTGTTTCTGAAAATTGTCGTATTCTTGTCAAATTTTTCGATTTCTTGGCGAATTTTCACGAAATTTCCGGTTACTGGAAATGATTTCCCCAGAACTATAATTTTTCGTGGTTTTTGAGGCCAGTTCTGTAGATCCCTGTCATATTTTCCATTTTTTTTTAATTTTTCATAATTTTCGACGAGACAGTGTGTGAAAAGGAGAGACGCAGCGCCGGAGTGTCGTTAATGCGCCTAGTTTATCGTAAATCTACACCAGTTTTCCCAACTTTTCTCTCTTTTTTCCAGCAGAATTTTGTTTTTTTCTCAAAATTTCGTGTTTTCCAATTGAAAAGGACTTTTTTTCTGAATTTTCCTTTCTTGCAGGTAATTCGTGAATGCGGGTGACCTCAACTGTCGCTCAGACCAACATGGAATCAATTGGGAACCTGAACGAGCCAATTGCACCAATAAAGCTGCCGATTGTGGGTAACTTTGCACTTTGAGGGCACTTTATTAACATTTGTGGGTTCACACAGTTCCCAAAGCTGCTGAACTTTGATGTGAAAAGAAAGTTCTTCCGCAAGAAGCTCACCAAGTTGGAGCCAACGTAAGTTTGGATTTTCCTCTCATTTCGACTGAAATCAATTTCAGAATGCCCCGCTACCACCGCAACGACGTCACTGTTCAAGTGTCCCGCAGTTGAGTGTTCTCCGAATCGTTCCGTGAGCTCTTCCGCCTGGCGCCATCGCAATGGAAGAGAACCGCTTCTACGTGGTCTTCCAAGGAGAAGAGTCTCAGGATGCCGGAGGAGTTCTCCGCGAGTGGTTCTCTGTGATCACCCGCAAGATCTTCAACCTGAACTACGCAACTCGCCAATTTGGCAGGAGACGATCTGGTTCAAAACGCAGCTCGTGGGATGCGTGAACAGAACATTAAAGGTTTCGACGACGAGATTGCTGATTTGTTCCCCGGAGAGCCTGGTTGAGCACTTGTCGATGCTTCTCGGCAAACTCGAAGAGTTTGGAGGTTTCTGGGTCGAGATCCTCACGAAGACCATCAGAAGAAGCAGGGAGGCGACAGCGGCGGCGGATGACGAGGCACCGGCAGAGCTTCCAGTAGCTTGACTCTCCTTTCTCTTCGCTGCAGCGGCTTCCTTCGCAGCTTTGGTCTTCTGTGGTCGTCAAGCATGGACGAAGAAGAATCCTCCTCGGCTGGTTGAAGAGCCCGAACGGCATGCGGATCCGAGGCATTTCCAAGACGGTGGACACATTCCAAGAGAGAATTCCAGACTATTACAGCCAACGAGACGTTCCGAGATCCGTGGATCTTCTTCGGCAGCTGGAACGACTTCGGTGAATGGCTCGGTGGCAACAGGTGCCGGAGCAGCAGAATCTGAAGAAGCAGCGGTTTCACGGTTGTTGTCGACAAGGAAGAGAAGGCAGAGGGTCTGGATGGAGTTGGCGATCAAGAAGATGCGGGAAGTCCGTGGGAGTGTGAGAGTTCGACAAAATAGGGTGCAACACCCGATAGAACTCGGGACAAAATAGAGTGTAGCAAAAAGGTGGCGCTTTGGGACAATCGAGAAACGCGCCAGGGACAAAAGCGGGTGGTCGCGGAAACTTCGTTTTCACTCGTTTTTTATGGATTTTTTTCAGTCAAAGTCATTTTTTCGATAAATAAACTGGAAACTGTGATATTTACGGCTCAAAAATCTTGAAATGCTCCGCGTGCAGTCTTTTTTTGATTCAAACAGCGTTCTATAAATCAAATCGGTGCATTTTGACGTGGCGGTGATTGCACAAAACATCACCCGCTTTTGTCCCAAAGCGCCACCTTTTTGCTACACTCTATTTTGTCCTGAGTTCTATCGGGTGTTGCACCCCATTTTGTCGAACTCTCGGGAGTGTGGTTGGCTTGACCGTTGTTGAGAGCAAATCGTTCAGAGCAGAACGTTTCGAAGTGGCGGCTCGACAGCTCCGGGAACGCGGCAACCAACTCGTTTCGGACTTTTTCGTGCTGCAACTAGATACTTTTATTATGGATCCTTCGAACTTCTAGAAAACATACCTCGTGTCCATGATTTATCAGAAAATTCGCATCCTCGTCGGGATTCCGAGTGGTCTCCACGGCATAGTTGGCAATCGCACGACCAAATCCCATCAGCGTTGTTTGAACACGAAGAACGCGTTTTCTCATACGCAAATCGATCGGTGAACATGGCAGCCAGCAGACACCACTCCTCCATGGTTTCCCGCATTTCCAGTGACAAATTTGTTGATGATGGCTCCAATGAGATTCTGTCCAGAGTCTGGTTCGTTGCGTTGCCCCTGGAATCAAACTTTTTGGAAAGGAAAGGGAAGAATAGATGAAAAATGTAATGCAAAGAAAGAAAAACAAATCTACTCACCACAGTCTACTTGGTGATGCATGGCAAATGGCACAGCCTCATAATCTTCTGCATTCCACGGGCGGCGGTGAACTCGTCCGTGATTTTCTGCGACGGCGACTGAGTCATCATGGTCTCCACAACTCTGGCGATCAGCATCATGTAATCTCCAATTGGCGGGATCTTCTTGGGTAGGATGCGGCTCTGGTTGAAGATGTTGGTGCTCGAAGTGCCGATCACGAATGGTTGATTTTGTGCTGAAAAATGGGAGTTCGAAAAGAGATACAAATGGAGAACGGCTTCGTAAAAATATGTCCGTTAGAGCCTGGAATAATTCACCAAATACACGAAAATAATTGAAAGAGGTTTTGAGTAAACAAAGGAAATCATAGAAACTATCGCGATATATCGGAACTGTTGAAAATTCCCCCCAAAAATAGAGTAAATTCCCGGAAATTCGAACAGTTCTCCGTCAGTTTTCACTAATAGATACAGAAGTCCGCTTCTCGTCTTCAAACAAACTGGATGAATCATGTCGGAGAAAACAAAAAAAACTGTCTCCACCAGTGACAACCGGCCGGAACGTTCGTACGCGTGTACGTTCGAAATAACTGCGTCGTCATATTCATGCGCGTACGACACTCCACGAAACAATGCTGCGCCCTGTTTATCGTAAACCCACACTGCTTTTTCAGTGGAATACAGAATGAATCTTTTCGTCAAATTGCTCCAGATATCTGAAAATCTGGGCGAATCATCCAGATACATTGATTTTTGTGACAAAAATAAGTTTATTAAAGTTAAAAACACGGGAAATCATTAAAATCATAAGTTTCGCAGAGGAAACAATCATTATTAGTGTTTCTCAAAAAAAGTGAGGAATTCTGGTGGAATTCAACCGTATCCATATGAAATATTTCAAAAGACGCAAGTTTATATCACCTAAAAACTTTATTTTAAACCAAAAGGGGAGAGAAATGCAATATGGTTTTTTGAATGAGAGGAGCAGAAGAAAGTATAAAATTGAAAAGAAGAGAAATATTTGAAGTAAGAACAACCGATTTACAAAATGAAACAAAATGGGACGTCAAAAAATGAAAAGATCGATGGAAGAAAAATAGAAAAAAAAAATCAAACAGGGAAGCGGATCCCAGCTTTCTTCGCGGTCTTTCGGATCGCCCATTTCAAAGCTCTGGTGCATTCCTAAAGATTCCTTTATAACGAGTTTTATAATCGTTTGCCCTACCACATAAACAGCAGTTGCAGCAGCTTCGTGTCGAACGAGTAGGCTTTCGAGAAACACGGAATCGGCCAATTCTCCGTCCGGTAGCAGCACGCGTTCGTGTTCTCTGTAATAGAGACGTTTCCATAATGCAGGAGTGAAATGAGAACTTACGGTAGCTTTTCTTGAACTCTTCGGACAAACAACTGGAGCAGATACTCGACAGAGCTGTCGTACCGAGCGATCCATTGCGAATTTCCAACGGGAACATGAGTCCAGCAGTGCTCATCGATTTTTCTCAGCAAATCCGCATCACTCGTTTCAAAAGTCGCGTAGAACCGATTCGGCGAGCATGTCATTCCAGTCGTTCTGCCTTGTAACGGCCGGATTCTCGCTTGTTTGATGCCGGAGATACTGGAAAATGAGATTGCAATCTTGTTTACCAATTCAAATCGAACAAACCCGATTCTCTCCAGAGCGGCTATCAGCGATTCTGCATTCACTGGAGACGAACAATCGACTTCCAGGTTCACAACGACATACTCGCCATGTAGTCGTGGCATTTTTGGAAGAGGTTCGCTGGCGGATCGCCCAATGTTCGATCTCGTCGCCTTCACTGCTCCTTGCGGTCTGGAAAAGATGACTGAATTGATTGATTTATCGATTATCATACCGTGGTTCCATCGGATCGAGTTGGTTTGCAATTGATCGGAGTTCTGCGGCAATCTTTTTTCTGGCGACAGCATCCAGGGTGTTGCGTTCCAAGCTGGGTTGGATGGCCAGGACCGTGTGGATGTCCAATGTCGGCTCCAGCGGAGACATTGTCGCATCCGTAGGCTCCACCTTGACCATCTCCGTCGTTGTCGGCGACTCATTCAACTTCTCTGCCTCCTCCCGCTTAGCAGCTCTTCTGTGCTTTCGTCGACACCCAGAATTCATTTGAGTTCCAATCTCGGGCTCTGCAGGCTCGGTTTTCACGTCTTTCAGAGCTTCATTGCACATCCTATCCATTTTGGGTGACTGGGAGAATCGATACGTATCTGAAATTATTGAGCTCGGAACCTTGAATGAGTTGGTAAACGGAAAAGGAAGAAGAGATTACAAGAAACTCGGAAGTTTGGAGGATTACTGTAATTCTATAGCACGCGAAGTGGTAGTTGAGGTGGGATTAGGACATTTTCTGAACTCCCAGTCTTTTCATCCGTAGGGGAAGAGTCAGGAATATGTATGAGATTACTGTAATTCGTCAACTCAAAGTTTATCAGTTCCTAGCAGATGATTATTGAGCGGTTAGTCAATTCTATTTGAAGGTTGAATACTCCTGATACTCTCCGCAGCAAATTTCAGAGAGTATGGACAGCTTTCTAGTCAGCAATGTGATAAGACTGCGATGACGAGTCGGTTTGCGCTATGAATGGATCACTTTATACTGGATGACTGGATTTTGAGTTGGATTCGGTGTAGTCTCCACTCGATTTCCTCTCCGAAAACCCAGTACTTTGGAAAGGAGTTACACTAGTTCTCTATGGAGCAGAAGCAAACGAAGGATCTAGTGTGAGTATGAAATTAAGTAAACATTTTCCCCAAACAACTACAATTCTAGATGGAACGAATGTTCCACGTCCCACGCGCTGAAACAGGGACGAAGAAAGCACTCGGCCAGGCGGCAAACAAGTTCGAAGAAGCGCTGAGAGGAATAGATGACCGAGACGACTTCGGAGAACAGCTGGATTGCTCTGTGAACTAGAGA
Source organism: Caenorhabditis sp. 39 LS-2015 (assembly GCA_900536345.3). Classification (NCBI taxonomy): domain Eukaryota; kingdom Metazoa; phylum Nematoda; class Chromadorea; order Rhabditida; family Rhabditidae; genus Caenorhabditis; species Caenorhabditis waitukubuli. The sequence continues at coordinate 18,540 of LR562881.1, forward strand.
ATCACGGAAACACGAGCAATCGAGTAACTGTCAATCCCTAATTCCGGAAAGCGGAAACCATCGAAAATCTGCTGAAACTGATGAGAACTAGGCAAGAACAGCTGATTTCTCTCTGGATTTGATCGAGATTTGCTCAATTCGACCAAATTTTCGAAAATGCCATCGGTAAGAATTGAAGTATTGAGAGATCTCTCCGTTTCCAGCACGCAAATCACGATTCTCTTGATTTCAGAACATGTGAACGACTAATTCAAGCTAAACTGTCAAAAGCCGACGAATTTCGAGAAGGAGACGGACACGCAAGAAAGAAGTGCTGACCGATCAACAAAGATGTTTTCCCACCTTCTCACGGAGAAACAATGAAAAGATGAGTAACTGTATTGAAGGAGGAAATCGATTGGAGAGAGATTCTACAGTACCGGACAAAAAGGTATCATATTTTGGTGCACTATGTAGTTTTTCTACCATTTCTATCTCCGGAATGGTAAGAGGTATCAAAAAGTTGTGAACTACAAAGTTGTAGCCCTTGAAATTCCGCGCAACGTTGTAGTTGAAACTTTTTCAATATCTCTTACCATTCCGGAGATAAAAGTGGTAGAAAAACTACATAGTGCACCAAAATATGATATCTTTTTGTCCGGCACTGTATCTCAATTCGAGACTATCTCGGTACTCTCCGTTGCAAATTTCAGAATCCTCATCACTCCTTTCGGGATTCTCCAATTATGGACAGCGCGAACAAACAAAGGGACAACAGGAAAACAAGGATTGAACGGATATATATAGAATAAACAGAGAAAAGAACGATCGACGTAGTATTCAAAAATTAGGAATTCTTACGGAATTCAACCGTATTCACATGAAAATTGTGAAAAGACGTAAGTTTATATCACCAAAAAAGTTCATTCGAGAAGAGGAAACGATGAAATCGAACACCGACTTTGCGATGAGTCGACAGACGAACTTGAAGTAGTCGAGATGTTCCGGATTGATGTAGGAAGCCTTATTGATCATGTATGTCACCATGTCTCCTGAAGCAGTCGTGGACAGGGCGCAGTTCGGCATGAAAATCTCGCGGGTGATCACAGAGAACCACTCGCGGAGAACTCCTCCGGCACCCTGAGCCTCTTCTCCTTGGAAGAGCACGTAGAAGCGGTTCTTCCATTGCGATGGCGCCAGACGGAACAGCTCACGGAACGATTCGGAGAACATTCGACTGCGGGACACTTGAACAGTGACGTCGTTGCGGCGGTAGCGGGGCATTCTGAAACAGATTTCGATTGGAATGAAAGGAACATCCAAACTTACGATGGCTCCAACTTGGTGAGCTCCTCGCGGAAGACTTTTCTCTTCACATCAAAGTTCAGCAGCTTTGGGAACTGTGTGAACACTGCGGATGGTCCGCCGGCAGACAACACAGCATTGTTCTCACGGAGAGCCTAGTTGAGCACTTGTCGATGCTTTCCCCCTGGATCGCTGACTAGAAAGCTGTCTATACTCTCTGAAATTTGTGGCGGAGAGTATCAGGAGTATTCAAACTACGAATAGAAATGACTAACCGCAGCAGCATTCGGTGTCTCAGTTTCCGAGACGGTGCTCATGGTATTGGTGGTTGCTGGACCGGCTAAACCACTGTCTTCCAGAGCTGGTGCACTCTCTGCAGAAGTCTGTGCCAGTTGTTCAGTTCCATCAGCGGCGTCAGCCTTCTTCTTGTCATCGGCGGCGTCCTTCAACTACTCGATCTCCTTTTTCATTCGCACCTTCGCCCCTGCCTCTCTTCTGATCTGAACCGCACGAGACTTGTGGAATGTGGTGAGGTAGGAGTTGACGATGACAGCGACAAAGCGGATCGATACTGGCTCCATGGATTGAGTGTAGAATTCGAGGCGATCAACAGCTCAGCTGAGAGGCAAGAACGTCACGACGATCACCACGGTCCTGCAACGAAAAAGAGTTAAAGTAGGAAACGACAAGCATAGTAATGAAGTAGTTACGTTAGTCGAATATCGAATATGTGATCCAGGAATGAGGTGTGGAACGAGTCTCCGTGACCAGCACGAACGAGCATTCGAGACGACGGCATCTTTCCCATACGGATTCCCCAGGACATAGCCTCCAACTCGCGCATCTCAGTTGTTCGGTGGATTGCATTTTGACGAGTTAGACTTGTGCGGGTTCCATGGTGCAGCAACATCAGATCGGTGCGGTAGGAAGCATCACTGTCGGCAGGCGGAAGGACCACGAGTAGATGTTCGTTCGAAACTCCTCCGAGACCAACAGTGCGGCCAAGTGGACGACGCTCACGGTCTGGAAATGCGATCGGATTGGTGAATGTTTGATGATAACTTCACAGCAGAATCGCTCAGAATTTGAATCTAAAGGACGCTGAAACTCACAAAACGTCAAAATCCTTTCCGAAAGACATCAACAAACGCTGCAACTCCGCCAGAATGTCCAAAACTTGTTGGGAATATGCTGTCGTCCCTGCGATGGTGATCGAGAGGTTCCCTTGTCGTCGATGAAATGAATGTACTCTTCGGAGACCTTATCAAAGATAAGAATCGAGAAGGGAAGACAATTGGCCATATCACGAGCTATTTCGTTCCTGTGTTCCTTTCTGATCGAGCCCTGGCTCATTTGAAGAAGTTATCACCAATTGTATCAGCGATCAGATGATTTCTCTCCATTTCTCGCACGTGGCTGGGAATATGTTTGACCAGAGGGAAGAGCTGCTTGCAAGCGCTGTTCAACGATACCTCCTGTTCAAATTTCAGCTGACTGAGCGGTGAAATCAATGGAGTGGCAATGTTCTCCTCGTACTGAGTCCGTGGATGAGTCATTCTCTCGATAACTTGGGTGAAGACGCCATCAGAATTCAACGATCCACGCGATCCTTCTGGGAACAAATCAGCGATCTCGTCGTCGAATCCTTGAATATTCTGCTCGCGCATAACACGAGCTGCGTTTTGAACCAGATCGTCTCCTGCCAAATTGGCGAGTTGTCTCCGAAGTTGCACCTCAACTTGCTGAACGTTTGGCTCTGCGTTGAGGTCAAACATGTTTCGAAGTGGCGGCTCGACAGCTCCGGGGAACGCGGCAGCCAACTCGTTTCGGACTTGTTCATGCTGCAACTATGTAGTTTTGTAAGGGGAAAAGTGAATTTTCAGAAAACATACCTCGTGCCCATGATTTATCAGATAATTTGCAGCCTCGTCGGGATTCCGAGTGGTATCCAAGGCGTAGGTGACGATCTCACGACTGAATCCCATCTCCATCAGCGTTGTAATCTGAGCCTCCCGTTCGTTGCCTCCTCCAGCTGCTTCAGCTCCAGGAATGAATCACAGATAATTGGCGGCAGCAGCTCCTTCTTGAGCAATTCTCGGCAGTCCCGGAGCCCACTCATCTGGAGGTGTGTCCACTGACGCGGCGTCTTCTGTCTCCTCCACCAAATTCTTTGCAACCTCCTTGAACACGGAGAACGCGTTCTCGCACACCTTCTTCAGCGATTTCAACTCCCAGTCCGGCATCTGCGCCATCTTCTCGAAGAACAGCTTGTAAACGGAGAACATGTCGCGGCAGACTAGCTTCAGATACTTGTTCGTGTCAAACTCCGGAGCGGTTCGTTCTCTTCTCGTGGTGGCCGAATGCTCGAAACTGACAATCGCAGATCGATCCGTCAACTTGGCAGCCAGCCGACACCACTCCTCCATGGTTCTCTCGACTCCCTCCGGCATGTTGTCTCCGAGGAACGGAATTATCTTCTCGCTGAACAGGTCGAAGAACGCCTTGTGACATCCAGAAGTGTAAAAGTTCTGTGCCAACGCCGAATTTCCACAGCGACCATTCGTCTCGAACAGGGCATTGTTCAGTTGGGTCAGCAACTCAATGTATCTACCGTAGGCCATTGGAGAGGTGTTTCTCAGCGGCGGCTCCCACTTGAGATCCTTGTAGATTGAAGAAAAGATCATCGATATACACTGAGTGGCTACCAACGGCATCGGTGGAGTATCTCTAGCTCTCGGACGACGTTGATGCACAACATTGATAGACTTGTTCATGATGTTGAGAAGCTCTTTGACCGCCCGGTGAGACTTTGTGACAATGTCCTGAAGCGATTTGTTCTTCGACCAAAACTCCTGTTCTTCCTTGGAAACTCCAGCACTTATCCACCGGGACTCCTTCACATTCTGACCTTGACCCGGCGAGCTCGGTTCCTCCTCCAAAACTACGTCTTCGTCATCCCACGGTGGCAGCACTTCCATATCCAAATGAGTGTCCCCTGATTGATCACTGAGCATCTCTCCTTCAGTCTGCGTCGCCGCAGTTCTTATTGTCGGTTTGAGCGTCTGAATCAACTCATGCTCCCAACAGAGCATTCGGGAGAGCTTCCGCAGCATCGAATACAGCTTGATTCCTTCCGGCATCTTCCATGTCTCGAATATGCGGTGACGAGTGTCATTGGTGTTGTAGCCACTGCTCATCGGGTTCTTGTTCAAATTCAGCATAATTGGGACGATGCTGTTCAGTTCCATCAACGTCTTCTCCACCAGCTTCACACTTCGCTGAGATGTCAACAGCAGCGTCGCCTTCTTCACATTCTCCTGTTGAAGAGCGGAAAAGTCGCCAGCAGCTTCGGTCTTCGGCTCCAGAAGAGGTTCGATGGTCTTGACAAACTCGTTGATGATGGCTCCCATGAGCTTCTGTCCGGCGTCTGGTCCGTTGCGTTGACCCTGGAATCCGGCTTTTTGGAAAGGAAAGGGAAGGAAAAAATACAAACAAAGACAAACAAATCTACTCACCACAATATGTTTGATGATGTTGGCGATGGGTCACATGGGTCGATGATGCATGGAAAGTGGCACAGCCTCATAATCTTCTACATTCCACGAGCGGCGGTGAACTCGTCGGTGATCTTCTGCGACGGCGACAGAGTCATCATGGTCTCCACAACTCTGGCGATGAGCAGCATGTAATATCCGATGGATCCATTCCAGCTGGTGATGGAGCTGGAGCACCGGGTGGAATGAACTCCTCACGATGTGGCTCTGGTTGAAGATGTTGGTGTTCGACTGCTGGTTCAACTGGAGGATCAACTGCAGCTGGTCCAGCTTCGACATCGAGTGGTTCATGTTCGTCATCTTCATCCTCCCCATCGTCATCATCTTCCGGTTCTGGCTCTGGCTCGTCTTCGAACGGAATATCGTAAGAGGTGTCGATCACGAATGGTTGATCCTTGCGGCACTCATTGATTTCGTGCTGAAAATGGGAGTTTCAAAAATCTAATTCCGACATATAAGAAAAACACGTACCACAACGCGATTAACACAAATCTCCATTCCGTTATTGGCCTTGAAAGCGGTCACATCGATGGTGGTGAAGAGGTCTATGATTCTGGCACATCGGGTTCCAAACGTTATGCACTCAATGGGAAGTTCGTGGAATCCGATGACACTGAGCAACGTCTGAGTGAGACCAGAGCCCACAAGAGTATCACCTCCAGGTTCTATGCTAGCCAGATGGTAGATGAACGAGAAAAGCGATGTTGCGAGACCAACGGTTGGTTGCAGTGGCTTTCCGAGGTTGTTGTTCTTGAGCTCTTCGACTATCTGCCGAGTCATCACTGATAAGAATCCGTGATAAGATCCGGCGGAAAGTGCCTCCAAAATCTGCGCTATCTTCGGCTCCTTTTCGTAAGTGACTATGGAGCACAATGTCGACAAAGCTTCAGTTTGAATTCCGTCGTGAAGCATGTAATCCTTGTCACTGTCAGCTTCTCTATCTGCTCTCAGAAGATCCACAATCTCCTCGACGAAACCGACGTACAAAAGAGAGCCGATGGTGGTCTCGTCGGTGCCGCCCAGTCTACAGTAGACCAGAGTACTGACTGCGAGCAGTCTAACTATCAAACTCTTGAAACGGTGGCTCCAATCGTTGAATGCAGATGAGCTTCCAAGTCGTTGAAACTGGCTGATGACAACAATCAAGCGATAGTGCGATGAGCTCTCCAAGTGTTTCTCCGTCCTTAAACTTGAAGAATATAAACAAATATACTTCAAAACTAAAACCATACCCTTGGCTGCTCGTCAGTCAAAACTTTCTGATTCGAATGGAACAGGGCCGGCAATTTCGGTTCCCGTTTCGAGCACTCTGCCATCTTCACCGGAATCTCATCATTCCTCCAAACACTGAGCGATGGCTGCCGAATGGTGGACCAGAGTGTGCTGCTCCTTGCCGGGAATTCGTTGACTGGGGAATTTGGAACGCTTTCCCATTCCTTGAAGCAGCCGCGGCACTTCTGCAAGTGTGTTCATGTCGGTGCATTCGAGCAAGAGAAGGATCCGATCGATGCTTTTGTATTTATATGCGGCAAGACGATACCAAGAATAGATACGATGGAGCGCAACAAGCCTTCAAGCGAAGCATCGCCTGCATTCCCTGGAGATCCATGAACTTCTGGGCGTTCCAAGGGAATTTTGTTTGTCTGGAGAGGAAGCAGAGGACAGAATGAAAGCATTTCGGGTGAGAGCTCCGACTTGCATGACATCCACGGCGAGGCGAATTAGAAGATCGTTGTGCTCTTGGGGCCAAGTCCAAATCGCTTCGGATTGCATCAGATCAGTCAATTTTATATCGACAGAGACGGGAAGATCAGCCTTCACATTCTCACGAGCAGTTCCATCGGCTTGTATCATGCTGTTGAAGTCAATGTCCACCTTTTTGATTGGGCGGCTGAAAATATAACACGTTGTGTATGAATTACATGGATACAACTCACTTTCCCCTTTTGACAAGGCATTTGCATCTCGCGGTTCCCGAGAAGAAGGCTTGGTTGAGAACCTTCTGAGATGCAGCGTCGTAAGGAATCCATTTGCGGTCGGTAGAAGCAAAATCAGCGAGTCGACGCACGGCATCTTCCTCGATGGTTTGGAACGACCATTCCAGCGTCTTCGAAATGCTCTCCAGGTACTTTCTTCGGAGAATCAGTCGATGTGACTTGGCGTAGAGATCGAACCAGCAGATTATCCGAGTGATAAGCGACTGATAGTGATCGACAGTCTTGAATCGATCCACGAGGAACTCCAACGCCTTCAACATCGCCTGTTCCACGAAGAACTCCAACACGGATGAATGGTGTCATTGGAGACGAGCAGAAGGCGTTTGACCAGAGGAAAGAGCTGCTGCAAGCTCTGTTCAGCAAGACCTCCTGTTCGATTGTCAGCTGACTGAGTGGTGGAATCAATGGAGTGGCAATGATCTCTTCGTACTGAGTCCGTGGATGAGTCATTCTCTCGATAACTTGGGTGATGACGTCATCAGAATTCAACGATCCACGCAATTCTTCTGGGAACAAATTAGCAATTTCGTCGTCTCCTGCCAAATTGGCCAGTTGTCTCCGAAGTTGGACACCACTCCTCCATGGTTCTCTCGACTCCCTCCGGCATATTGTCTCCGAGGAACGGAATGATCTTCTCACTGAACAGGTCGAAGAACGCCTTGTGACACGGTGGCAGCACTGACCTTGACCCGGCGAGCTCGGTTCCTCCTCCAGAACTACGTCTTCGTCATCCCACGGTGGCAGCACTTCCATATCCAAATGAGTGTCCACTGATTGATCACTGAGCATCTCTCCTTCAGTCTGCGTCGCCGCAGTTCTTATTGTCGGCTTAAGCGTCTGAATCAACTCATGCTCCCAACAGAGCATTCGGGAGAGCTTCCGCAGCATCGAATACAATTTGATTCCTTCCGGCATCTTCCATGTCTCGAATATGCGGCGACGAGTGTCATTGGTGTTGTAGCCACTGCTCATCGGGTTCTTGTTCAAGTTCAGCATAATTGGGACGATGCTGTTCAGTTCCATCAACGTCTTCTCCACCAGCTTCACACTTCGCTGAGATGTCAACAGCAGCGTCGCCTTCTTCACATTCTCCTGTTGAAGAGCGGAAAAGTCGCCAGCAGCTTCGGTCTTCGGCTCCAGAAGCGGTTCAATGGTTTTGACAAACTCGTTGATGATGGCTCCCATGAGCTTCTGTCCGGCGTCTGGTCCGTTGCGTTGACCCTGGAATCCGGCTTTCTGGAAAGGAAAGGGAAGGATAGATGGAAAATTTAGGGGATTGAGCGGAAGAAAATAACTCGTTCCATAAAAAAGAGGGGAAGTATGAATAAAAAGAAAGAAAAACAAATCTACTCACCACAATATGCTTGATGATGTTGGCAATGGAGTTGATGTATGTCACATGGATCGACTCATTGGTGATGCATGGCAATCATTAAGGCAATCACAATCATTAGTATTTTTCAAAAAATTAGGAATTCTGGCGGAATTCAACCGTATCCATTTGAAAATTTTCAAAATACGCAAGTTTATATCACCTAAAAACTTTATTTTAAATTAAAAAGGAGAAATGCAATATGGTTTTTGAATGAGATGAACAGAAAAAAGTAGACAATTGAAAAGAAGAGAAAGTTTGAAAAATTAAATATGAAAAGAAGATGAATATTTAAGTAAGCACAACCTGTTTACAAACTGGAAAGTAAAAAATGAAAAGATCGACGGAAGAAAAATAGAGATACAAAAATCAAACCGAGAACTCGATCTTAGCATGCTCCGTCGCCTTCCGGATCATCTTTTGCACAGTTTTGTTGAACTCCTAAAGATAACATTTTGAACGAGTTAGATAATCGTTTGCCCTACCTTGTACGCCGCAATCGCCACCGCCTTTTGTCGAACGACGAGGTCTGCGAGGAAGTCCGAATCGGCCAAATCGTTGTCCGGTAGCAGAATGCGTTCATGTTCTCTGTAATAGAGACGTTTTCATAATGCAGGAGTGAAATGAGTACTTACGGCAGCCGTTCCTGCATCTTGCGGACGAACAATTGAAGGGAGTACTCGACGGCGCTCTCGTATCGAACGAGCCATTGTGCATTGTTGGCTGGAGCATGACTGCTGCGCTTCTCTTCGATCGATCTCAGAACAGTCGCATTTGTCGTTTCGAATGCAGCAAAGCACCGATTTTGCATCCCAGCCAATCCAGTTGGTTTGCCTCCCGACGGCTGGATGCTTCCTTCCTCGATTCCAACGATGCTGGAAAATAAGATTGCAATCTGTTTTAACAAGTCAAATCGAACCCCAGTTTCTCCAGAGCGGTTATCAGCGATGATCCGGTTGCCGAACAGCGCGAATTGATCACCATATTAACAATCACATATTCGCCATACAACTTCGACATTTTCGGATGTGGAGCTTCGGTTTCGGCTCGTACGACGTTCTGTCCCTTCTCCTTCACTGCTCCTTCTTCCGATCTGGAAAACATGACTGAATTGATTGATTTATCGATTATCTTACACTGTGACGGAGTTCAATTTTTCGGCGAACGAAAGATATTCGTAGGCCTGCGAACGAAGGAAGTTCGCGATTTCCTTGTTGGAGATCGAGTTGGTGAGCAAGCTGGGTTGGTTGGCCATGACCGTGTGGATGTCCAATGTCGGCTCCGGCGGAGACATTGTCGCATCCGTAGGCTCCACCTTGACCATCTCCGTCGTTGTCGGCGACTCATTCAACTTCTCTGCCTCCTTCCGCTTAGCAGCTCTCCTCTGCCTTCGCCGACTTCGCCAACTCATTTGAGTTCCAATCTCGGGCTCTGCGGGCTCGGTTCTCACGTCTTTCAGATCGGAGATCGAGTCGAGTTGAACGGCGAACGAGTCGAGTTGAGCGGCGACCATGTTGTTTTGGTCGGTGATCGAGCGTAGTTGGTCGGTGAGCAGACTCAGTTGATCGGCCATGACCTTGTGGATGTCCTTTGTCGGCTCCGGCGCAGACATTGTCGCATCTGTAGGCCCCACCTTGACCATCCCTGTCGTTGTCGGCGACTCATTCGACTGCTCCTCTCCTCGCTCCGCGGGCTCGGTTTTCACGTCTTTCAGAGCTTCATTGCACATCCTATCCATTTTGGGTGACTGGGAGAATCGATACGTATCTGAAATTGTTGAACTCGGAATCTTGAATGAGTTGGTAAACGGAAAAGGAAGAAGAAGTTACAAATAACTCGGAAGTTTGGAGGATTACTGTAATTCTATAGCACGCGAAGTGGTAGTTGAGGTGAGATTATGACTTTTTCTGAATTCCAAGTCTTTTCATCCGTAGGGGAAGAGTCAGGGATATGCATAAGGTTACTGTAGTTCGAGAGTCCAACGTTAGTCAGTTTGCAACCAATTATTATCAATTTATCTTCCTTCAGCTCTCCATCAATCATTGGAAGGTCAGTTGCTCTGTCGAGAGTCGACAAAAGACGATGGAACGGCTGTTGGGGGAAATTGAGCGGTTAGTCTATTCTAATTGAATGTTGCATGTACCTTATACTCCCGGTCGCAATTATCATCGTTACTACCTTGTCTTCCGACTAGGGATAGTGAGAATAAGCAGGAGACAACGGAGTGACAGATCAAAATACTTGTCGAAAACAGTCAAGAAAGATCCAACTTCAAGCGGTAAGTGTTTCAATTAGGCAGAATTCTGCATTTCTAACGCGGTTTCACTTCACTCACTCTCAAATACTCATCATTCTCAATTCAAAAACCAAAATGACAGGTCTCTCATTTTACAAGTTGTGGAAAGCCAGCTGACTGCAAAATCGACTCATCAACAAATGGTTTTGTTGCGAGGAGGCAGTGGTGACGCAGAAAAAGAGGATATGCACGAGAGAAAGGTGCCGAGTGGTCAACAACTATGAGTTTCTGGAGGGAAAGCGCCTCCATGACAGTCGAGAGGGAAAGGGAAGCGATGGGAAGAGAGTGGAGAGGTGAGAACGAAGATTTCGAGAAAAATGAGCGATTAGATGAACAAATTGGATTCAAGATTCTCTCGGTACTCTCAGTTGCAAAATTTCAGCATACTCGTCACTTCGGCACTCCGATGTTTCGCAACTCGCTACCTTGCAACTGTAACTTTTCACAACTCCACAGGTCAAGATGAATATTTTTGAGAAACGTTACAGTTGTGAGATGGCGAGTTGCGAAACATAGGGGTCTCGTCACTTCGTCTGAGATTCTCCAACTTTGGACAGTGCGAACAGACATGAAACCAGGATTGAAAGAATAGGATAAGCATAAAGAATAACAATAAACGTGTTATGCAAAAATTAGGAATTCGGGCGGAATTCAACCGCTTTCACATGAAAATTTTCAAAAGACGCAAGTTTTTATCACCAAATCACCAAAAATTTATGTCAGGCGATGAAGCCTCTAGGCAACGATTAGCAGAGAAAGAAACGAAAAAAGATTGTTAGTATGAGTTATTGAAGAATTGGCGATCGCTTCATCGACTGCGTGTAGGATTCGAAGAGACAGCTTGGCACTTGGGAAGCACGAACGTCACGACGATCATCACGGTCCTGCAACTAAAAGAATCAAAGTAGGGAAATTCAAGCATAGTGATAAAGAACTTACCCCAGAAGTGTCGTTGCTGTAGGTGTTGAATCGATTAAACTGATCAGACTGTTCACGCACGACACGAGCTGCGTTCTGAACCAGATCGTCTCCTGTCAAATTGGCGAGTTGTCTCCGAAGTTGAACTTCAACTTGTTCAACGTTTGGCTTGGCATTGAGGATGCTCCGGGGAACGCGGCAGCCAACTCGTTTCGGATTTGTTCGTGCTGTAACTGAGTAGTTTTATCATGAATCCTATGAACTTTCAGAAAACATACCTCGTGTCCATGATTTATCAGATGATTCGCAGCCTTGTCGGGATTCCGAGTAATGTCCAAGGCGTAATTGGCAATCGAAAAACTGAATCCCATCTCCATCAGCGTTGTTATTTGAGCCTCCCGTCCGTTGCCTTATCCAGCTGCTCCAGTTATCAATCCCACATGACTGACAGCAGCAGCTCCTCATTGAACAATTCTCCGGACCACCATTGGTAGTGAAATCGCCGTTGAACACTTCGGAAATCATCTTACGAACGACTTCGGTGGCGCGTTGGTTGATGAAGACTGAACCGGCCGAGGAAGATAGACTTGCGGCGCCGGCTTCAGAAGTTCCAGGTGCTCCACCAGCAGGAAGTTCTCGCTCAACGAAACCATGAGCTGATGCCGCTGCTCCTTGCCGGGAATTCGTTGACTGGGGAATTTGGAACGCTTTCCCATTCCTTGAAGCAGCCGGGGCACTTCTGCAAGTGTGTCCATGTCGGTGCATTCGAGCAAGAGAAGGATCCGATCGATGCTTTTGTATATGCGGCAAGACGATACCAAGAATAGATACGATGGAGCTCAACAAGCCTTCAAGCGAAGCATCGCCTGCATTCCCTGGAGATCCATGAACTTCTGAGCGTTCCAAGTGTATTTGGTTTGTCTGGAGAGGAAGCTGAGGACAGAATGAGAGCATTTCGGGTCGAGGGCTCCGACTCGCATAAAATCCACGGCGAGGCGAATTAGAAGATCGTTGTGCTCTTGGGGCCAAGTCCAAGTCGCTTCGGATTGCATCAGATCAGTCAATTTTATATCGACAGAGACGGGAAGATCAGCCTCACGAGACGTTCCATCGGCTTGCTTCTTGCAGCTGAAGTCAATGTCCACTTTTTTGGTTGGGCTGCTGAAAATATAACACGTTGTGTATGAATTACATGGATACAACTCACTTTCCCCTTTTGACAAGGCATTTGCATCCCGCGGCTCCCGAGAAAAAGGCTTGGTTGAGAACCTTCTGAGATGCAGCGTCGTACGGAATCCATTTGCGGTCGGTAGAAGCGAAATCGGCGAGTCGACGCACGGCATCTTCTTCGATGGTTTGGAATGACCATTCCAATGTCTTCGAAATGCTTTCCAGGTACTTTCTTCGAAGAATTAGCCGATGCGACTTGGCATAGAGATCGAGTGGAGCGACTGATCGTAATCGACAGTCTTGAATCGATCCACGAGGAACTCCAACGCTTTCAGCATCGCCTCAGTCATTCCCTTTTCGTCGATGAACTGAATGTACTCTTCGGATCGAAAATGAGAATCGAGAAGTGACCATATGACGAGCTATTCTTCTTTCCAATGTTCTCTTCGTTCTGAATCCGTGCATGAGTCATTCTCTCGATAGCTTGGGTGATACCGCCGCCAGAATTCAGCGATCCACACGATCCTTCTGGGAACAAATCAGCGATCTCGTCGACGAAAACTTGCTCTTTCTGTTCACGCATCCCACGAGCTGCATTATGAACTAGATCGTCTCCTGCCAAATTGGCGAGTTGCGTAGTTCAGAATCTGAACTTCAGATTGAAGATCTTGCGGGTGATCACAGAGAGCCACTCGCGGAGAACTCCTCCGGCATCCTGAGCCTCTTCTCCTTGGAAGATCACGTAGAAGCGGTTCTTCCATTGCGATGGCGCCAGGCGGAACAGCTCACGGAACGATTCGGAGAACATTCGACTGCGGGACACTTGAACAGTGACGTCGTTGCGGCGGTAGCGGGGCATTCTGAAATTGATTTCAGTCGAAATGAAAGGAAAATCTAAACTTACGATGGCTCCAACGTTTGGCATGTGCGGCTGGAAGCTTCGTACCCTCATAGTTGTCAATCACATTCGGAAAATATAACATGAGGTGTTATCAACCAGAATATCAATAAAATCAACGGAAAATAACTAAAAAAAGGAGGAAACATATTCATTCATTACAGGCAAATAAAAAAGGGAAGACTTGATTCATTGAAAGAACAAAAGATCATTTGGTTGACCAATGTTTTTTGTAAATTTTCTCTACATGGCAGAAAAATTTCACTTTTGCCGTTTTGGACATCCTTCCCCAATTGATGAGCTTGAACGCCAACCGCATTTGTTGATCGCAATCGATCGGCTTCAGAATCAAATCCCAGAGCTTGTCCATATTGTATTTTTCGGTAATTATCAGAAAATCTTGGAATGGAAGACGCGAGCTGTGTCGCAAGTGGTTGACAACACGTTCAACGACCACCGGGAACATGAATCGATCCGCAAGCTCCATAAGATTTTCAATGTTCGCATCTGCAAAATGACAATAATTTCAAGAACATAAACGGGGGAAAACCTGTAGGAAGAACCGGATGCATAGGGTGAATCGTGTTCAGAAGACGTGCGAAATCAACGTACTTCACGTCGTTGATCGGAATTTCGTGCATCGATTTCTCCTTGAATTCCGAGTTGAACAACTTGTCAAAGTACTTGGAGTGCATCGAGAGATACTGGAAAAGTTGAATTTGCGTCATTATAAATATGAAATCACCTACCTTCTTATTCACATCGATCTTTCTTCCCTCCACAATCAAAACCGCATCGTTGAAATTCGGAAGGGCACTTTTCGCTTCAAAACTGAACTTTTTCAATGTAAAGTTAACATCGAAATCACGAAAAAATCCGCCTGTTCCTTCCACATATCTCGTTTCCTCTTCAACTCCGATCCGATTCTCAAACGTCTCTCCGGAATGGATCAGCTCCACGTGGAATTGACGACAAAACGATTCGTTGTTTTTCGTTCTGTAAACCACGACGATGTCTCCTTCGTATCCATCGAATCCTTGCTTCTGCAGCTCGGCCTCATCCCATTCGAACTTCCATAGGAAGTATATGAAGCTTTCGATCTTGTTGAATGAATCAGACGGTGACCATTTGATATTGGAGCTGGTGCACCTGAAAACTTGAATTAAATAAAATTTCCTGTTCCAAATAGTTACCAGGATAATCCATTGTTCGAAGACTCGTCCAGCACGCCAAGATCAATGGAGTCAATTTTTTCGAAGAGTAATCCTCCTAATCCATTTTTCGCAGACTCGACCAGCACGCCAAAATCTGTGGCGGCAATTTTTTTGGAGAACGATCCTCTTACAACATTACTCATTTTGAAGTAATTCTGTAAAAATTGGTAATTATCACTAAGTTTTAGCTATTTGCGATATGAATATTTAAAAAAAACAAGCTTGTCGAAAAGGAATGACAATTCACTCGCGTAAAGAGTTTCATGTCCAGGTTGTTGCAAGCGCGCTCCATAGAGACGTCATATTGGCGGTAGTTCAAATATTAATTATCATCCTCGTTATTTGAGGGGTTTTACTAGTTTTACAGCTGCTAGAAGATTGTGAAATCGAATAGTTATTCTATTAACCAAATTCTCAATACCACTGCACCCTCTTTGCAACAATTTCCGGCCTAAAATTCCAATTTTGAAATATTTTTCGTCGATTTGCCAGTTGTTTTTTTGATTTTCGAATTTTCGTTAGCAAATGGTTTTCTTCGCTCTAATTTTGATTTTAGTCGTCGAATCCAGGTGGTTTACCGTCCGAATCTCGAGAAAATAATTATTTCTGAAAATTATCCTATTCCCGTCGAATTTTTCGATTTCCTGGTGAAATTCCATGCCATTTTCAGTTACTCGAAAATATTTCCCCCAGTCCTGACAATTTTTGTTGTCTTTACCGTTAATTTCGTAGATCCCTGCCGTATTTTCGGAAATTTCCTTCTTTTTTTTTGATTTTTCATATTTTTCGACGAGACAGTGTGTAAAAAGGAGAGACGCAGCACTGGAGTGTCGTTAATGCACGTATTTTATCGTAAATCTACACCAGCGTTTTCCTCAACATTCTATCCTTTTCCAGCTGAATTTCGTTATTTTTACTTAAAAATCGCGTTTTCTAGATGACGTTAATGCAATTGCAGTGTGGCTCCGAGTTTCGCAAGGCGACGGATCACCAGCGATCCTGCAATATTGACAGGGACATCGAACATGATGACTCAGTCGCCGTCGCAGAAGATCACCGACGAGTTCACCGCCGCCCGTGGAATGCAGGAGATTATGAGGCTGTGCCATTTGCCATGCTTCACCAAGTAGATTGTGGTGAGTAGATTTGTTTTTCTTTCTTTGCATTAAATTTTCCATTTATTCTTCCCTTTCCTTTCCAAAAAGTTTGATTCCAGGGGCAACGCAACGGACCAGACTCTGGACAGAATCTCATTGGAGCCATCATCAACAAATTTGTCACTGGAAATGCGGGAACCATGCAAGAGGGGTGTCTGCTGGCTGCCAAGTTCACCAATCGATTTGCGTCTGTCACTTTCGGCCAATACGAGGAGAGAACGAACCGCTCCGGAGTTTGACACGAACACGTATCTGAAGTCTATGTGCCGCGACATGTTTTCCGTTTACAAGCTGTTCTTCGAGAAGATGGCTCAGATGCACGACTGGGAGTTGAAATCGCTGAAGAAGGTGTGCGAGAACGCGTTCTTCGTGTTCAAAGCAAGGAACGGAAGACTCGAATCACGACGCTGCCGGAGATTGGATTTGGTCGTGCGATTGCCAACTACGCCATGGAGACCACTCGGAATCCCGACGAGGATGCGAATTTTCTGATAAATCAAGGACACGAGGTATGTTTTCTAAAAGTTCGAAGGATCCATGATAAAAGTATCTAGTTGCAGCACGAATAAGTCCGAAACGAGTTGGCTGCCGCGTTCACCGGAGATGTCGAGCCGCCACTTCGAAACGTTCTGTTCTCAACGCTTTGCTTTCAACAACGGTCAAGCCAATCAGACTCCCACGGACTTCCCGCATCTTCTCGATCGCGACTCCAGACCCTCTGCCTTCTCTTCCTTGTCCACAACAACCGTGTGCCACATGCTCGTCTGCTCAGTGCTCTTTAGACTCTTGTCAAGGTTCAAAATCATATGAAGATCATTCGGAAACCGCTGCTTCTTCAGATTCTACTGCTCCGGAATCTGCTGTGACCGCTGAGCCATTCACCGAAGTCGTTCCAGCTGCCGAAGAAGATCCACGGATCTCGGAACGTCTCGTTGGCTGTAATAGTCTGGAATTCTCTCTCGGAATGCCTCCTCCGTCTTGGAAAAGCCTCGGATCCGCATGCCGTTCGGGCTCTTCAACCAGCCCCGGAGGATTCTTCCCTGTCCATGCTTCACAACCACAGAAGACCGAGGTTGGAGAGAAAGGAGAGCCAAGCTGTTGGAAGCTCTGCCGGTGCATCGATCTGCCTCCTCTGCTTCTTATGATGGTCTTCGTGAGGATCTCGACCCAGACACCTGCAAACTCTTCGAGTTTGCTGAGAAGAATCGACAAGTGCTCAACCAGACTCTCCGTCAGAAAAAACGCAGTGTTGTCTGTCGGCGACCCTTTCGCAGTGCTCACACAGTCCCCGAAACTGCTGGACTTTGATGTGAAGTGAAAGTTCTTCCACAAGGAACTCACCAAGTTGGAGCCATCGTAAGTTTGAATATTCCTTTCATTCCAATTGAAATCTGTTTCAGAATGCCCCGCTACCGCCGCAACGACGTCACTGTTCAAGTGTCCCGCACTCGCATGTTCTTCGAGTCGTTCCGCGAGCTGTTCGGCCAGAAGACCGACTACAATAATGTGTCTACTGGATTCGGAGGCAATGATGATGGAGAATTGGCAGTGGTTTTGGGTGGAAACACCGAAAATCAATATTCAGACGGCCGAAGCGCACTAGAAGACGTGGGATAAGGTACGACGTTTTCTGAATTCATCAAATATCAGAATTCCATATTTAGGATCTCGTTAACGTCGTCCTGAACACATTGAAGACGTCATCGATCATCACGGACGAAGATCTCTCACGATGGGTAAGATTTTTCGATTCTCAAGATTAAGAAGA
Organism: Caenorhabditis sp. 39 LS-2015; assembly: GCA_900536345.3. Classification (NCBI taxonomy): domain Eukaryota; kingdom Metazoa; phylum Nematoda; class Chromadorea; order Rhabditida; family Rhabditidae; genus Caenorhabditis; species Caenorhabditis waitukubuli. The sequence continues at coordinate 36,168 of LR562881.1, forward strand.
CGTTGTTTCAATTTCAGATTGAGGCAGTGAGTCATGAAGTCGGCGAAGCGAAGATGGTTGGAGACGCTGGAGCAGAAAATCGATGAAGTTGATGTGGAGACGTTGGGGAATTCGGAAGGCGATCGTCAGGATTCTAGGGCCATCGAGGAACAAACGATATATACATTGTGCGATGAAGAAACGGAACGGAGATTCAGAAGGCGAAAGGAGATCATGAGAAACCCGCCAACCGACGGATCCGCTTGGCTTGGAATCATCATTATAATTATTTACATAAAAATGTTTACAAGACGTTAAATAGTTTTTCATAAAAACATTTCTCTGTCTTCTTCTCCCGCCTCGACTACTTTGTTGGTTGGGCGGCTGAAATAGAACCTGTTGTGTATGTATTTTCCCTATTTGACAAGGCATTTTTGCTTCCCGGGGATGATGATCTCGTAGAATCCGGCCAAGAAGGCGTCGAGCTGCTTGCGAATTGACCCAGTCATCTTCGTCTGGCACACCAACTTCACGTATTCTTCTTTGTTTGCATCATTGACCTCGATCTTTCTTCCGTTCAGCTTCAGATCTCGGACAGATCGGACTTCGAACTCTTCAACATGCGTCGCGAAGTTCAGATCCAGTTTCATATCGTCGATGCAGTTGACGAGCAGGAACTCGAGGAACGCCGGATCCTCACTGTCCGGGACCTCATATCTGGCCGGAACAGAGAGCCACTCGCGGAGAACTCCTCCGGCATCCTGAGCCACTTCTCCTTGGAAGATCACGTAGAAGCGGTTCTCTTCCATTGCGATGGCGCCAGGCGGAACAGCTCACGGAAAGATTCGGAGAACACGTGACTGCGGGACACTTGAACGGTGACGTCGTTGCGGCGGTAGCGGGGCATTCTGAAATAGATTTCAATCGGAATGAAAGGAAAATCCAAACTTACGATGGTTCCAACTTGGAACTTTCTCTTAACAAAGTCCAGCAGTTTCGGGAACTGTGTGAGCACTGCGAAAGGTATCACCAGCAACACAGCATTGTTCTCACAGAGAGCCTGGTTGAGCATTTGTCGATGCTTCCCTCCTGGATCGCTGACTAGTAAGCTGTCCATATGTCTCTGAAATTTGTGGCGGAGAGTATCATGATTATTCAAACTTCGAATACAATTGACTAACCGCAGCAGCAGCATTCGGTGTCTCAGTTTCCGAGACGGTACTCATGGTATTGGTGGTTGCTGGAGCGGCTAGACCTGGTGCACTTTCTGTAGAAGCTTGCGTCGGTTGTTCGATTCCTGCGGCGGCTGCTGCAGCAACGGCGTCCGCCTTCTTCTTGTCTTCGGCGGCCTTCTTCAGCTGCTCCATCTCCTTCTTCATTCGTGCCTTCGCTTCTGCCTCTCTTCTTATCTGACCTTCACGAGACTTGTGGAATGTGGTGAGGTAGGAGTTGAAGATGACAGCGACGAAGCGGATTGACACTGGCTCCATGGATTGGGTGTAGGATTCGAGGCGATCAAGACAGCTTGGCACTTGGGAAGCACGAACGTCAACTAAAACGGATAGAAGTTCAGAATGATTTTTTTTTAATTATCAAAACAACGGGAAATCATTAAAATCATGTTTGGCAGAGGAAATTAGGAACTCTGTCGGAGATCAACCGCACTAACATGAAAGTCATCAAATGAAGCAATTTTTATCATCAAAATCTTCATTCACATCTCAATCAGTAAACTTACAGCATATCGAGTCAAATAGAGCAAGTAAAAAATCAAAAAAACGAGAAAAAGTGCAATAAATATAATCAATTTGAAATAAGAGAGTTAGTCAACCAACTTCGTTCCAAACTTCGAATTTCAACTTATCCGCGAAATGACAGAAAAGTGACGATCTTGCCGTTTCAGACAGCCTTTCGCACTTGATGTTCTTGACCACCATCTGCATTTTTTGAACGGAATTGATTGGCTTCAAAATTGACTCCCAGAGCTTGTCCAGTTTGTACTTGTCAGCCAAATTCACAAAATTCTTGAATTGCAACTGCGAATTGCTGATTAAGAAGTTCTCCACGATAACAGTAACTGCAGGGATCGCGAAGCGGTCAGCGAGCTCCAGCAAATTCTCGACCTTCTCATCTGGAAATTAATCTCTTTATTCATGAAAAAATGTAACAACTACCAGTAGGAGGAATCGGATTCTTCGGGTCGAAAGTATCCAGAAGATGAATGAAATCCGCATACTTGACGTCTTCGATCGGAATTTCTGTCATCGATTTCTCCTTGAAATTCGAGTTGAACAACACGTTGAAGTATTCGGAATGAATTGAAAGAAGCTGGAAAATTGAACAACTGATAGATATTATTCGACACCCTACGCTCTTGTTCACATTGATCTTGTTTCCCTCCACAACAAGCACTGCGTCGTTGAATTGCGAAGCGACTCTGGTCGATTGAAAACTGAACTTTCTCACGTGAAAAACCGTAGACAAATGAGTGCTCCTCCGTGTTCCCTCAGTGTTCGTCGTCTCAATTTTCAGTCGTCTCTGAATCCATTGTCCCGAATGAGTAAGTTCAAAGTTGCATGGAAGCCGATTAGCGGGGGTGTCTTGATTTGAGTAGTAAGCGGTGATAGATCCTTTGAATCCATCGTATCCTTCCTCCTTCAACGCGGCCTCATCCCATTTGAAATGATACCAAACGTAACCACAGAGATCGATCTTCGTGAATGAATCATACGATGCCAATACAGGCTTGAAATAGACTTTCCTTAAAGCGTATTTTGAATTCTTTGCTTCTATATATCTTCTTCAAATTACCAAGATAATCCATTGCTCGAATCTTCCCTCATCACGCCATCGGTATGAAATTTTCTGAGCAAAAATCCGCCTAAGACACCCGTTGTGTCCGGTTGAGCCATTTCGAAGTCAGAAGCTCTCGGGTATAAGTCTGCAAAAATGATATTACATAGTGATGAAAAATTGAAAAGCATCGAAGGGTCTTCTCCAAACCAGAAGAATTTCAGAAAACAACATTTGCCTCTATATTTTAATAGTCTACGATGAGAATCTCATCTGAAAAGTATCAACTAGTTATCAATCACAATTGGGAAATATAACAACAGGTTTTGTCAACCAGAATACCAACAAACTCAACAGAAAAGAAGGCAGTACAACGTTTTTAATAAATAGATTCATTCAATAGCAACAAAAATATCGATCATTTTAAAAACTGACATTACTTCAAAATTTTCGCGAAATGGTTAAAAAGTTTCGCTTTTGCCTTTTTGGACAGCTCTTTGTACTTGATGTTCTTGACCACCAACTGCATTCTCAGTATGGTATTGATCGGCTTCAGAATCAAATCCCAGAGCTTGTCCATATTGTACTCGTCGGTAACCTTCAGAAAATCCTCGAATGGAAGTTCCGAGCTGTATCGCAAGTGGTTATGAACACGTTCAGCGACCACCGGGAACATGAATCGATCCGAAAGCTCCATAAGAATCTCGATGGTTTCATCTGCAAAATGACACTCATTTCAAGAACAAAAACGGGGAAAAACCTGTAGGAAGAACCGGATGCGTAGAGTGAATTGTATTCAGAAGACGTGCGAAATCAACGTACTTCACGTCGTTGATCGGAATTTCAGGCATCGATTTCTCCTTGAATTTCGAGTTGAACAACTTGTCAAAGTACTCGGAGTGCATCGAGAGATACTGGAAAAGTTGAATTTGCGTCATTATAAATATGAAATCACCTACCTTCTTATTCACATCGATCTTTCTTCCCTCCACAATCAAAACCGCGTCGTTGAAATTCGGAAGGGCACTTTTCGCTTCAAAACTGAAGTTTTTCAATGTAAAGTTCACTTCGAAATCACGAAAAAATCCGCCTGTTCCTTCCACATATCTCGTTTCCTCTTCAACTCCGATCCGATTCTCAAACGTCTCTCCGGAATGGATCAGCTCCACGTGGAATTGACGACAAAACGATTCGTTGTTTTTCGTTCTGTAAACCACCACGATGTCTCCTTCGTATCCATCGAATCCTTGCTTCTGCAGCTCGGCCTCATCCCATTCGAACTTCCAAAGGAAGTAAATGAAGCGATCGATCTTGTTGAATGAATCGAACGGTGACAATTTGATGTTGAAGTTTGCGCACCTGAAAACTTGAATTAATTAAAATTTCCTGTTCAAAACAGTTACCAGGATAATCCATTTTTCGAAGACTCGTCCAGCACGCCAAGATCAATGGAGTCAATTTTTTCGAAGAGTAATCCTCCTAATCCATTGTTCGAAGACTCGTCCAGCACGCCAAAATCAGTGGCGGCAATTTTTTTGGAGAACGATCCTCTTACAACATTACTCATTTTGAAGTAATTCTGTAAAAATTGGTAATTATCACTAAGTTTTAGCTATTTGCGATTTGAATATAAAAAAAAACAAGCTTGTCGAAAAAGAATGACAACTCGCTCGCGCAAAGAGTTTCATGTCCAGGTTGTTGCAAGCGCGCTCCATAGAGACGCCATATTGGCGGTAGTTCAAATATTAGTTATCATCCTTGTTATTTCAGGGGTTTTATATGGCTTTCTTCGCTTTAATTTTAATTTTAATCGTCGAATCCAGGTGGTTTACCGTCGGAATCTCGAGAAAATAATTGTTTCTGAAAATTATCCTATTCCCGTCGAATTTTTCGATTTCCTGGTGAAATTCCATGCCATTTTCAGTTACTCGAAAACATTTCCCCCAGTCCTAACAATTTTTGTTGTCTTTACCGTTAATTTCGTAGATCCCTGCCGTATTCTCGGGAATTTCCGATTTTTTTTTGATTTTTCATATTTTTCGACGAGACAGTGTGTGAAAAGGAGAGACGCAGCACTGGAGTGTCGTTAATGCGCCTAGTTTATCGTAAATCAACACCAGCGTTTTCCTCAACTTTCTATCCTTTTCCAGCTGGATTTTGTTATTTTTTACTCAAAAATTCTGTTTTCCAGATGACGTTAATGCAATTGCAGTGGCTCCGAGTTTTGGAAGGCGACGGATCACCAGAGACAATGAAAAATGAGTCTTTAATTTTTTTAAATTTTTTTACAAAAATGTCAGTGAATCGTAGGATTTTATCCATATTTGAGTAGCTCTGATCATTATTTTTGTCATCCCTCGTGGCTAATTTTTTTCAAATAAAGAAATTTCTCTCTTCCCAATTTTATTCTCAATTTCCCAGCGAGACCCAGAGAAACACGATTAAAATGAGTCACTCTGTGAGCAAAACAACCACTGATCACCCGCTCGACTGATAACGTTCTTTGGTTGATCTTTCAGTGATGATCGAATGGGTCTCGTGCTGATCGCCAAACGAAACAAGCCGCTGATCGCGATGACCGCCGCCATTCTTCTCACCGCCTGTGTCTTTTTCTTCACCAGGTTTGAACGAATTTCTAATACGATTCTTTCTTCTTTTTTCTTTTTTTTTTCACTGGAAATTCCATTTTTTCTCAAAAAGTTTCCATTTTTGTTTGTTATTCTGCACTTTCGCGTGTGATTTGGTGTCTAGTGTGCAAACACGGCGGCTATTTTCGAGTTGGCCTAATTTCCAAAATTTCACCGATTTTTCACGTTTTTATCGGGTTTCTTGCGTTTCTTTCGATTTTTCGCTGCGAAAAATGAATTTATCACGTTTCTGGCTTCAAAATTAGCTATGGCGGTGTAAATAACGTTCGGAAACGCCCGATTTTGTGTCAAATTTGAGATTTGAATTTTTTTCTTTTTATAAAAATTTTTCTGCCGTGGGAATTTGAAGATTGTAAAGAGAAATTGTTGAATAGCGTCTAGACGTTCCGAAATTTTGTATTTTCTAGTGAAAAGTTCCATTCTGAACCAGGCAAACCCATGATTCGCGGCTTTCTTCGTCGATTCTTGTGAGTTTTTGCCATTCATTTTTTCATGTGTTTTTGCCGGAAATCTGCCGCTCCGCCTTTAATCTACGCGATTATCCTCTATTTGGTAGGCGTAGCAGTGGCAGAATACATATTTTCTTGTTAACGGCCTCATTTTTTGATTCGAGAAGCAAACTTTATCTATCTCTAGAAATACTGAAAAATCAGTGAAAACTGGCGGCTTTCACTTGAAAATAAGTGTTTAAATGAATATTTTTCAACTTTGAGATTATAAGAAAGCCAGCAATTGGCACGCGAGGTGCCGATGATAATCCTCGTCTCAATCCATCTATCTTTCTGTCGAAAAATCCCTCAACACACACACACACACACACTCACACCAAATCCACCTGAAAATGTGCATCCGTGCCGCCGTCGTGTCGTGTCCATGCAAGCCGTCTTCGTCTCTATCCCTATCACTCACATGTCCTCTCTTTGGCTCTCCTAGATGCTGCTGGGCGGTCGGTTCGTCCTCTCCACTTCGTCCCGAAGAGCAATAATGGGCTGCGGGTGGAGTCAGGAACGTTCCATCGCCAACGTTTCGGCGTCGTCTTCCTCGCCACCCACGTCTTCTACAGTAGCTGCTGACGCCAAGTGGGCGACTCCACGAATCGGAGCTAAACCGCCGTCTATTGGTTCAAATACCACACAGGCAAGGTCTTTTGTGTGTTGTTTTCCTATTTTCCTGTTTTTCTAAACAGCCGAAAGATCCCTTCTTTCCCGCTGTTTTCTCAGTTATTGTGTCTCTAGATTGCCTCAATGTCGCTGGACTCGAGTAGCACTGCACCAGTCGTCTCGCCACGTGGCAGTCTCACTACCGCGTATTCCGGCACGTCTTCCGGTGGTGGAAAGCCAAAGTCCACGTCATCAGCAGGATCGAGCAGGACTATTCATACTTTGTCGAGGTGTGCGGATTAGTTTTTTTGTGTGTGTGTGAAGGGTTTCTTTCGCCTAATCTTTGCCTCGTGTTTTCACATTCAGATGAATATTCTGAATATGAATAGAAGATGAGCATGTGACAGATGGATTGATAAATAGAGAGGATTACTCGGGGGCGGGTGTCATTTGCCATTTTCGATGAGCTTGAGGGTTTTGCCCACATCTTGTGGAACAACAAACATTCCACTGGCAAATTCTCTCGGAAACATTGTCTTTGACACCTCCTTTTCCTGTGTAAATAGTCGAAAAGCGTAGGCGAAATGAACTTTGCCCATAACGAAAAACGGGCGGTGTCAGCTGATAAGTGGCGTCTCAACACACATTTCGCCTATGAAATTTACGAAATGTTGCCTATAATTATGGATTTTTGCGCAATTTCGCTGCTTAAAACGCACGCTTGCGAGATTTTTGATATCTGATCCCGATTTTTCGCATTTTTCCTCAATTTTTTCTCTTCACGTGAAAAATTTCCGTAAATTCCACGTAGTGAGAGTTGGAACTTTGGATTTCGGATCTGGAACTCTCAGTTTCAGTTCCAGATCCTCTGAATCTCCGAAAACTCTCTAGAAAATGTTCTCTTGGCTCCTCTGTGGTCGTTGTTTTCGGAATCCGAATAAGTTAGTGTAAGCGCCAAAGAATACAGTCAAATGACGACTAATTTGCGAAATAATAGCCAATTCTTGCGGAATTTCAGTATAAAATCTTCAGTTTTCTCGAATAATCTTCAATTTTTTGGATATTTCAATAATTTTTCTCGTTTTTCCAGGCAAGCAACTGACGCAACGGTCATTTCTGCCAAACAACAAGCGGTAAAGATGAGCACCGGAGCCGGAGATTCCCCAGCCACGTATCAGGCCGTAGAGCGCGGATCCCTCTACAGTTTGGACTATAGAGTGTTCATCAGTGAGTTTCGAGGAGTGGTTGAGCTGAAATTTACCCTATTTTTTACAGAGGGACCTCAAGGAATCGTCTCGCCATGGCACGACATCCCGTTGTTCGCCGACAAGGACAACTCGATCTACAACATGATCGTCGAGATCCCGCGTTGGACCAATGCCAAGATGGAAATGGCCACCAAGGAGCCGTTCTCTCCGATCAAGCAAGACGAGAAGAAGGGCGTCGCGCGATTCGTGCACAACATCTTCCCGCACAAGGGCTACATCTGGAACTACGGAGCTCTTCCGCAAACTTGGGAGGACCCGAACCACGTCGTCCCGGACACTGGTGCCAAGGGAGACAACGATCCGATTGACGTCGTCGAGATCGGATCCAAGGTCGCCGGACGCGGAGCTGTGCTTCAGGTGAAGATTCTCGGAACCTTGGCGCTGATCGATGAGGGAGAGACCGACTGGAAGCTGGTCGCCATTGATGTCAACGATGAGAACGCTGACAAGCTCAATGATATCAATGACGTCGAGACGGTGTTCCCGGGACTGCTTGCCGCGACAGTCGAGTGGTTCCGCATCTACAAGATCCCGGCCGGAAAGCCCGCCAACGAGTTTGCGTTCAACGGCGAGTATAAGGATCGTACCTACGCTGAGAAGGTCATCAAGGAGACCAACGACTACTGGAAGAGCCTTATGAAGGAGGCCACTCCGGAACTCAACACGTGAGTGCTCGATTCGGGCGGTTTCTCTGTATAATTCTGATATTCCAGCATCTCCCGTGTCCCAGAAGCTGTTCATCAGGCCACCGATGACGCTGCCGAAGCTGCCGTCGCTTCGACTCCAGCTCACGGAGCCCAGGCTGCTCTTCCAGGAGACGTGGACAAGTGGCACTTCATTCAGGGATGACTAGGCCGCGTCGGACATCCGGCAAAACTTTGAAACCCCTCAATCGATTCGGAACAATGGCACTGTAGTAATTAAATAATTTAATTTAAATTTGATATCAGTTGGGCGTTTTCTTCATCTTCTCTCTCTCTCTCCCCCTCATTGTCTTCCGATTTCAATTCCATATGATTCCGACTTTTTTTCCACTTGGATTTTTGATTTTAACGCAAACTTGAGTAAAAGTACCCTCACAATAAAGCATTCTATCAGTTTCCCCCATTTTGCTGCCTTTTTCCCTTCGTTTCTGTCGATTTTCCATTACTTTTTTCCCTTCTCTCTTTGCTATTTTCATTCGCCAACTGGTAAAGCAAGCGCGCTCCGCCGAACACCTTGGTCTGTTTTTCTGGTGCTTTCCCCATCTCTCTCGCGACCTTTTCCCCCTTCTCCCCCGACGTCGCTGCCTATTTTTGACATGTTCTTTGCAATTTTAAGCCCCA
>LR562887.1:0-35454 GCA_900536345.3 Caenorhabditis sp. 39 LS-2015
TTTGGGCAGACTGTTCGTGGCGAGACCCACGGGAGATGGAAGAGTTTCCGGCCAGCAGAAACTCTGCCAAAGGGGGCGCATCGTCAGAGAACAGTAATATTTGTCTACCGAATTCGCTTATTCGCAAATCGATATTTGTTTTGTTTCGTATCTCCTGTCCACTTCGGGGAAAAATGAAATCAAGACACCGGAATTCTAATCCGAACGGTACTCTCCACTAGTCGTTCGCGCATCATTCATTCATTCCGCCTCTCCCTTCCATTTCCCCCAAAAGTTCATATTCCCCTTTTCACATAGAAACTGAGAAACCAACCCGTTTCCCGGCTAAACATCTGATAAATTATGAGCATGAGATCGGCGGCGGTGGACTATTCTGTTCCTTCGGAATAGTAAACCGATATAAAATGCGCATATTGCATGCTCACAAACCCATCCCGGAGAGACAGAAGCGCGCAGCGGGTGACTGAAGACGAACAAGATGTCGTAAAGAAAGGTGCTGACTTAACATTTCCCTCCTTCTCCTCGTTCTCCTCCTCCTCTTCATCTGCCCTTTTCTCGCAGAACAGAACTGTTCTCGCCCCAGCTGCCTCGATTTTCGCCACGATTAGTCACTACGTCTCTTTTTTTTTCGTATAGGTTGGCATTTTTTCTACCCAAATACGACTTTGTTTCGAATCCTTTTGGAATGTTTAGAGAATGAGATAGATGTGATGTGCCCGCACTCTGTGCCTAAATCCCAGTTAATTCATGTGTCTGTTGTGAGGAAGGGCCACCGACTGCTGTCATGTTTTGCTCGAGGATCACATCTTCTGTCTTCCTCTTCTTCGCCATCTTCTCCCGATTGCATTGTCCCCGAAGGCACCCTTGCCAAATTAGTTATAACTAGGTCCAATAGCGTCGACATTTTGATCATCTTCTTGTTCCCCCGCTCGTTCTCAGCCAACCCGCGGTGGCCACCAGCTGACTGAAAAACTGGGAGGCTGCTTGAAGTAAAAAATACTTGAGCTGGTCATTTCATTTTGCCGCCAGGCCTCATCTTAGTTTTCTGTGTGAGTGTCGTCGCATCGCTTCTGCTCATTTTTTCCTTCTTATTTCACTTACTCTTCTGTTTTTTTTTTCGCCTACAGCAAGTTTTTTTGGTCTTTACACTGGTCGCTTCAGAAATGCATTTGTCGACACGACACAAGCAATATTTTTGACCTTGAAACTTTTGAATTTGAATTTAGAAACTTGTAGCAGCATGACACATAACATAACGGTGTAATGCTGTTTGTTGTTGTGTATGTTATGTTTTCTTTCCTTCCTTCCTGCCCCTCGTTGTCGTTTTTTCTTCAACTTGTTTTTTTTGCAATTGTGGAATTAGGATTCCTGTTATAGGTAGATATGACACCAATTTGAGCCATGTCGCTAGTGTCTGGAAAAACAGATCATTCGGCACGGTGGTCAGTGCGGCCATCGTGTTCATGTAATGACTCCCTGTTCACTATTTCCGATACGGAATGCTCGGAAATTGAAGCCGACATGCGGCGGAAAGACCGGCATAGCTGGAAACGAAGGTTATTTTTTGTTCGGAATAAATAATGAAGAAAATTCAAAAGTTCCTCAATATTTTCAAAAAAATTCTTTTTTTCAGTCAGCGTCGGAGCGTCCACAACATTGGAAACCCAGTCCGCAACTCGTTCATCGACGGCATCAAGAATACGTCCACACCCAAGAATCAAGTGAGTTTTTTTTTTTTGAAAATCTCTTTTGAGTTTTTGTTCTGAGCCAAATACCGTGTCTGCTGCCATCAACAAAATTTCAAGAGCTTCACATTGTGTACTTTGCGGATTGATTTGTCCGAAATGTTTGTGTAGTGTACCCGAAAAGCTTTTATCAGAGCCGCGTCTCGGAACTATTCTTCTTTTTATTTTTAAAAAGCTCGAATTTGAATTTGAATTCAAAATCGTCCATTCATTATATAGTGAAAAATGACCTTGTAATAGTGTCAAAGTTTGATTAATTTGTCGACGGGCGTTCAATTTTTACACTTTTCCCTCTATCTCTCTCTCCAAACAGAACGCCTCTTTTGTATGCCCCTCACCGCCTGCAAAAAGCCCAGTTTTTTGTTCTTCCGACAATAATGCCGATTTGGCTGCTGGCCGCTTTCTTCTTCCCTTTCTTTCTCTTTCGATTGGTGTTAATCGGGGTGACACATAAGTCGCTTGTTTAGCACCACTGCTTGTTTTGGAATATTTCGTCTGTCATTTCTATTCGTGGAAAATCCCATCTTGAGACGGACAATACAACTTTTAAAAAAAGTTTCACATGTTAACTTCTGTTTGAATCTAAATAGCTAGGAACTTTCTGCGTTTCCACACTCGAGGACAAGGTGAAAGTCGTCGTCGTATTCATAGTTGTCAACTTGATATTAATGGTGTTTACCTGAAGAGATCTATGTACTCCGAACAAGTACATATCCACTTCTCCATCCATCCATCCAATACCCACTCCATACTCCAATTATTCTTTGGAATAGACCGGGGCCCCGTGCGCAGGCACTATTTCTGTTCTACTTGTTCTTCTTTCTCCCCCTAGTCGACGGCTGTGTGCGTTTGTGTGTGTTTTGCATAGGTCTCTTCTCTCCACACTCCTTTTCCGCCGTATTTCATCTGATGCTGTGGCTGCTGCGCGTTCAAATTCTGTTTTGCTGGCTGCGTATCCGCTCTCTCTGTCACGGTTCCTCGACACTTGCTTGTTTTTTTTCTCGCGTTTCTGTTCTCGCCGCCATCACCGATCTCGTGTCACTGCAATCACATTGTTTCCATATCAAAAGCGATTCAAAAATGGAACAGAAACTAGGTCTCCTGTCCATTTATGTTTCCAAACTCTTTTCTCAACCTCCCGTCTTTTTTGCGAAAATTTCCTTTTCCCATCATCACCGTTCTTGATGATGGGTTTCTTTCGCAACGCCGCCTCATCCATCACACTGAACCACATAATCATCCACTCTTTTTTGGATTAAACGATAACGATGGGAGAATCTTCTTGAACCCTACTCCATCAGTATCTTTTTTTGGTTGGGCCCACCTCTCCTTGAGAACCGAGTAGACTGAGCAAACACAACGTCTTCAGCACTCTGCTTCTCCCCAAATAGTTGCATATGTACCCCGGTTGAGCATATGACTAACGTTGAGCAGACGGACGGTAATTTGCCACTTCTCATTCGCGTTTCGTTCCCTTTTCCTTTGATTTTATACGTATGGTGGCCATAAAGTATCGGTTTGAGTGTGTGAAGTGTTGGAAGAAACAGATGTCGCCAGACTACTCTGTCCCTTTACTAGTTGTTGGTCCCCCATCCATCCCGTGCACCCCTCCGTCCGCCTCATCTGATTCCTCCAATTTTCTATTCATAGATGACCTTTCGCCAGAAAAGGAAGGTTCTCTTCGAGTTAGTCGTTTGTCATGTGACTGGTGGTGGATGTGAAATCTTTCTGCCGCTCCTTCACACAAACTGAAAAAATGGGAATAGAATGTTGCCTTTTCCCTGTTTTTCTCTTCGACTTTTCCATTAGTTAACGACTAGAACGCGTCTGAACAGTCTGATTGATTGTCGTGTTTCCTTTTTTCCTTCCCCCCCCTGTCATTTTCCATTTCAGCGTTTTCATCAGAACCCGAACGTTTCTATTCTTCTCTTTTCAATCACGAAGTTCGTTTTCCATTTCTGCCTCTCTTCCACCACCGCCGCCGCCGACGGTGTTTCGATGAGTAAATATAGTGTCAAGTTTTTTGAGCTCTGGCTTTTGTCCGGTGCTCTGCTTACCTTTTCATCCTCCCAAAAAACCCCCTCCTTTTCGATACATTCAGCCTAGTATTGCGATTGGATCAGTTTCGATCTTTCACTTTTGACACCTTTCCCTCCATCTATCGGGGGCCTGCCAACACATGTGGTGCGCGACGGAAACGAAACGCGGCACGTATATCGTTAACTGTGCCACTTGGAAGCCGGAGAATGTATCCAATTGCACACCAGTAAAGCGAATGGATTGTGCAAGCAGTCGATAGTTTTTATAAACAATTTCCCGTAACCAAAATGTTGAGTAGAATGCTGTGCTTCTTCCCTAATTTTTCAATAATTATCCACTTGTCGGCTTGTTGATGTTTATCGACGATTGCCCGTATGACTGACTGACTGACATCCGTTCTCTTCGTTTGTTTCCTCTCGGCCGAAACTGTTTTATGGCCCTTTTTGTTGCTTCGATTCCCCCTTTTTCCCCTCCGGTTCTCTTTCTTCCGTCCTTTCCCTCGCCATCTCTGTGGATGATAATCATCTTCACAGACTTTTTAATTAAAACCGCGTTTGATGAACCTGAAACGGACACTCTCTCGTAAATGTTTCTCGGCTTTCCGGGAAGGGAAGTCGGAAAGTCATTTTGAGGAAAGTTAAGTCAAATCGTCTCATCCGCAAGAAAAAATGAGTGGAATTTGGAAGACCCGGTTCTCAGTTTGTTCATCACTCTCTGTCTAATTCGATTTCACCTACCACCTTCCACGCCAGATGCCACCACACCCTCCTCCTCCTTCCCGTCTTCCATGCCACGCATGCTTCCATTTTCGAATCGAGTTTATTTCTCGCAATGCAAATTTCGTGGTGCATTTATCTACCCAAACCTTCTTTCATACCGCATTTCTGTCGTTTGACTAACTGCTTTTGTGAAGAAACAGAATTAAGTTCCATAAGCAAACAAAGCCCGCGCGGCAGCTGTACTTGTAAGACTTGGTAATCATCAAATGAACGCCGTAATCCATTAGGACGGTACTCTTTATTAGTCTTTGATTATCTGTGATTCGACCGACTGCCATTATGGTGTTGGCGAGACAAAAGACTCCGAGGACAGATCTGTTCAAGGATCTTATGGCGTCGTTAATGGTTCGCGCCCCCTCGTGATAATAATGCCCCAATGGACAGAGTATACTCTCGTATTTTCTGCCATTGAGACGACGCGCTCTATCGATAGAGTCTCGTCTAAACACTTATCACCAGGCTGCTCTCATGCGCGTTTTTTCTGCGTTTTGTTGGCACAAGCTTCGCACCCATCTCTGCAAATGCCGTCCGTCTGTCCGTCCATCCGGTGGCCAAGAGACTGTTTGCTTTTTTTGTCCGCGCGCGCTTACGCTCCTCGCCTCTTCCATGGTCGTCATTATACGCGTGGTGTCGTTTTTCTTTATTGTTTCTGTCCGTGCAGAACCCCCCACGCATCATCTTCTTCTTCCTTCTTTTGCTTTTCTTTCTTGTTCTAAGCGTTCCACCAAAACACAGTTCATGAGCGAGGCGTTGCTCTTCTTTCAGTTCCCCATTTGTTTCTTTGCGTCTTCCGAATCCCACCATTATGTATACATCTTGACGAGGGAGGATATCCTACTGATCATGGTAATTTTCGTGTCACAAATCAAAAACTTTTTTGTCGACTCGAGACAGTCGTTGTTCTGTTTTTGGCAAGCGTCTCACAGTCAGTGTTAGTGCCGGAGACTACCTAGAGATCCAATGATATTTTGTCTCGGTGTTACTCTCCATTTACCTCCTCCCCTACTTTGAAGAAGTCTCAACTTGTGATACTGACCTAGAAATTGGCAAGGATAATAGGGCCCCGTCGTCGTCGTAGACTTCGTCATCTACTCTCTACTCTACTCCGTCGTACCCCACTACTACCTCTTTTTTCCCCATCTCGTTTATGTGATTTCGAATCGAATTCGTTCCGGATTTGAAATTGACGGAACGATCCGGCCATCGGACAAGCGAACTGTCCCATCCATTCGTCACTGCTTACTAACTCTTCCATCCGGCCGTATGCATTTTGCTGTTCTCTTTTTCATTCCATCTCCTACATTTCGTTCGCTCGTCAATGCGTATGGCTATGTTAAGCATAACATTGTTTTCCGTCCGAAACAAGAAGTATTGTGAAGTTTTTTCACACACCCCCCCCCCTTCCGATCTACAAGTCGTCCATATACGCTCTCCCCCTTGATGCTTATCTCGGTTTCCATACGAAGGACACTTCTTATACAGTTTTAGTTTTCCACATTCATTCTCCATCATTCACAAGTTTCGCGATAACCCAGTAGTACTTATTCTTGTGGGATTCCCCCGTCGACAAAAGTTCTCATCCCAGACGGGGGCGTTCGCTCGAAGTGATAATTCCCACACACACACACGACACATTTTGGGTCACTCTTTCTCCTCCAACCCCCTATCTCATCTGGTGGGTGCGACCGGGGGCAGTTAGTGAATGAATTTATGGCCACCATGGCCGCTTCTTTGTCGGCGCCGTCGTCGCCGCCTCCTCTTCCTCCTCCTCCTTCTGGCTTCCGATCCGCCGGTGTTGCTATCAGTCTTCATCCATTCCTATCCGCCGATTTGTCCGTTCCTTTTTTCCAGCTGGCTTCTTCTTCCTTTTCCGTTTCGCTCGTTTGATGTCAGCCGACAGTCTTCTCCGCTTCTTTTCTTTTTTGTTGCTTCAGTATTCTCTCTTCATTCTTCGAATTCCTGTCTAATTCATCTAGTCCATCTCTCCTTTTTCAGCGAAACGAACTCATATACTCTCGCACATCTACCAGTGTGTAGAAGTGTCTGTAAATAGAGAGACAAATAGAGCGAGGCAACGAAAAACATTTTCGAATTTACGAAAAGTGTCGATTTTATTGCTTCCAATCGCGACGATCTGTCCTATTGTAACGGTGGCGTCAGCGGATGAATATTTGTTGTTGTGGTGGAGCAATGGGTAGATTCTATACCAAAATGATGGAACGGTTGACGGGCGGCTCTTCGCCGACATCCGATCAGAACGGAAACAGCCGAAGAGATCCTCATTTGCCCCCCGGTCCCAATGCACGACACCATCACCAGCAACCCATCGAGTCGATTAGTGGCTCGACAAAACTTAGAGCACAGTCTGGAAGCCCCGCATTGAATAGAAAAAAGAGACCGGAGGTAAATGGATACGGTATTTGCCTAGGAAACAAATGTCTTCAGCTATAAAAAATGATTTCATTATTCATTTACGTTTTTTCCAGATCGCAGTTGCTCCATTGGCCCACAAAAGCCGTCATTTGAGCGAATCGCGAGATGAGATGCGTACGGAGCGGCGCGGAAGTGCTGGTGGTCCATTGAACCTGCCAGCCTACACTAATTACATCATGAGACACTCTGGAGAGGAACGACTCGGTAACCGTTTCGAACAGTCTGTCTGCTTACACATTCCTCTAGTTCCAGTTGATGGTCCCGTCACCAATTCGAGCGATGCCCGGATCGCATATCTGGAGAAGCGGATCCGAGAGCTGGAACTAACACAGAAAGAGCAGAGTCTGCAGTCGACGCCCAGTCAACCAAGACGTAAGTGTTTCATTTCTGTAGGTCACAATCACAAACAGCAGGAGGTCGGCGGTCATCACCATTTATAGCTTCGGTGTAGAGAGAGATGAGAACATAAAAGTACCCCGCCGACGCAGTGAAAGTAGGAAGATAATCGCTTTTGATAGAACAAGATGGATAATGTGACAAGCGTTTGATAAGAATGTTTCTTCTTGCAGACTCAAAATCAGCGCAATACAATGGAAGTTTGTCGATGAGCGACCAACTTCGTGTGCAGGAGATGAATGACGAACTGGTGACGAAGGACAGAAAGGTGGCGGCTTTGGAGTCGAAGCTTTTGAAAGCCTATCAGAGAATTGAAAGACTCAACGAAGACTATGAGGGGAAGATCAAGAACTTGATCTACGATGGAGAACGAGCCAGAGACGATTTGACACGATGCGTGGACAAGATTCAGCAGTTGGAGCACGAGTTAGATGTGACCCGAGCCGCCGCGCAGAACGGAGACCACACCAATGAGCAGGAGTACCATGAGCTGCGAGACAAAATCTGGAAGCAGGAGCGGGAGTTGCAAGAGAACAGAACGATGTTGACACGATTGCGAGAGAAGGAAGCCGAGTTTGAGAGAATGCGTTCAGAGAAGGGATACTTGGAGCTGAAGAACGAGAATCTCAACAAGAAGCTGGAAGCGAAGAAGAGAGCAGTCGAAGAGCTCGAGCGCAGCGTATCAACACTCCGTCTTGAGCAGACCGTCTGCCAGCAGTCGTGCTCTTCTGGATCCACCCCACTGGCCGACGAAATGGAGACCATGTCGGATATACGACCATCTCTAGCCAGACCGTACACCAAGGCTCACTCGACAATGGGGTCCCACATGTCCCCGCTCTCTCATTCCAAGTCTAGCGGACTCACCAAGAGCTTCTCGAACTTTGCTCTCAACTCGTCCAAGCGTGACGACATAACGCCGATGATGAGCCGTACGATTCGCGAACAGAATCGCCACATCACCATGTGCAGAGCCATGGTTGTCTGTCTCAAAGACACTGTCGACCGTATGGCTCGTGGCGAGAATCCGGATGTTGCTCGTCTTCTTGGAGTCAAGTTGAACGTGATGTCGGAGAGCGAGATGGACGAAGATGATGACTATGAAGCAGATGAGTCGAAGCCGTTCTCGATGATGTCAGCTGAATCGGCGGTAAGGATTTTAAACTGTCCAGATGGAAACTCATGATTTTTTCATTTCAGATGACGAAGCAATGTTCCAAGTTGGCGGATCTCGACAAAGACCTCGACACGATTCGATGCCAACTCGCCGACTGGCATGGCCAGACAAGTTCGGAAGGAGAAGGCGATCGTGATGTGTGCCGCGTCCAGTAGCCGCCGCCGCCCAGCCATCCAAACTGCATGTTCATAGAGACTAATCAGAGGATGTGTGTCGAACCATCAACAATAGACCATCCTGTATTTTAATCATGTTCTGCTCGTAATCAATTGTACAATAGTTCTCAATTTCATTTCCACCCGCCTCCATCCTAATTTATGACCGTGTATTTTTGGCAATCATCGTCGATTTTTTCGCACAGTCGTGTATTTTTCTCTCCCCGATCCGTGTCTGTCGGGTGTGTTGTTGGAGACGCTGCTCCTAGAGTTTTCGGTGTAAATGTTCATCATCTCTCTCACTTTTCCCATGTACCATGCGGTCCTGTGAGTATCATGTGTAACTTTGCATTTTATCGTGCCTTCTGTCTTCTCCACCCACAAACATCCCCTCCACGGAACTACCATTGGTCCTTTCGTACCATTTCCAATTACGCGGTATTCCTTTCTTCATTCTCCCCGAACTTTTTGTTGTATACTAATCAAACTTTTCGTATCCTATTGGTCGTGCCCGCACGTTTTTCATCGCTTCTCCAGGCGTTGTGATGATGATCAACTGTATCGGCGAATTCTTGAATGTCCGGGACTGAAATAAAAGTTCTTATTCTTAAAACCACTGTTGATTGATATTTCAGAATACACGAATTTGTAAAAAATGTCGAAAGTTTTATTTGGAAACGGATCGAAATCAATTTTTAGAAAATTTAAAATATTTGCAAAAAACTTCTAGACGCGTCTGTTTGGGAGAACTTCAAGGTTTTGAAGAGAACTTATAATTTAAAACCAGAAAACTAGGGATTTTGAAAAAATAATCGACACCGAAGCAAAGAATTAATTAATTCATATGAATTCAATCTACGAAAACTGGAAACTGAATTCTTCATGAAGAAAAAAGCCCTTCTGATATTCTAACCGAAAACCATGCCGCAACATTGCAAAAGGGGGCGTGGCCTATTCGCTGGAGTATTTTTCCACAACGAACGCTGACTTTTCAATTTTCTTCCATAATTTTCCTCAATTCTCGTGGATAACTAGTAATTTTTTTTGAATCAAACTATTCTCTGTTCAGTTATCGAATGTTACTTTTAATTTTGAAAAAAATATGTCCTCTTCCTGTCAAACAAGAACTCTATTTTTTCAGGCAACATCATCAGATGGCGAAACGGCCGTGTTCGTCAAGTCGACCGCAAGATGTGAGTTTTTTGCTTGGATTCTGGTCAACCGAAGTTCTGTTTCAGGCGAATGAAGAAGAAGATGAAATATTCGGAGGAGAACCTTCCGAAAAACTCGACAGGCCGTATGATACCGAATTTCAAGACGCAAACCAGCAAAGCGTGAGCATTTTTACGTTTCTATATATTTAACAGCTGAGGTTTCAGACATCGGATGACTCCGACTATCTTACAACACTCGGCTTTCTTCATAATCAGAATTCTGAAATGACTATGAAAGAACTAATAAGTCGCAAACGCAATCGACCCGTTCTCCCTCCCAACTCGTACATAGACCACACACAAGCCAGATACTACGATCGATACAAGCAACAAGACTACACTCGTCGCAATGACTACATGAAATATTGCCACGTGTGCCGGAAGAAAGTCGTCGGCAAGCTGCGAGTTTTGCCCGGTGATCTTCGTATGCGAAAAGTATGGATTTTGCGTTCGAATTTGGATGAGGAACGTTCTGCGGAGCTATGGTTGAGAGAATTGGCATGTGAAGGATCTCATGGTGGTGAATTCTGCGAAGCACACTTCCCGCCCGGATCGCGAGAGATGAAGGGAAATCAGTTGATACCGATTGATGTTCGACCCGCCGAAGGGAGACATTCAGTGCTGGAGGATATTGAATTCGATTTTGATTCGATCATTCTGCAGTGTGTTTTCTGTGGTAGAGATGGCGCTCTTTCTTCTATGCTTCCGTTTATTCGAGTAAGACTTAAAATGTTGTGATCCATTTGATGCTTGTTTTTTTCAGAATCGCCAGAAGCGGAGTCGCTGGATAGACACTCTTTCTGCAGGAAGTACTGACTATAAACGTCGTCTCACCTCCTCTCTTCGCGGCGGAGTCACCCAGTTCATTTGTGATTTCCACGTTTCTGACAGCAGCTTTGAAATCAACGGATTTGGCGAGTGGCGACTTCTTCGAAACGCGCTTCCCGATCCGAGACTAGTCGCATCCGATAAACGAGGACTTCGAGTATATTTGGTGGACAAATGCCGCGACGAACTCTTCTGGGAGCGACAGTTGTGGAGAGCCGCTGATCATATGAGTCAGATGGGGGCAGAAGATGATAATGACCCGGAAGATTTGATACTTGCCAATGACATGCAAGAGTTTTTAGTTGGCAGTGAGGGAGGAGAAGGGGAAATAAGTAGGTTACGTTTTCCAAGAACATTATATTCAAAGAGATCTTCCAGTCCCAAAGTCACCAGTATTGGCAGTAGAGAACATCGATCACAAGAAAATAATCAGTCAAGAATTGGTACCAGGACCTTCGTCTTCTGCATCGTCTCTTCGCATAAAGATTGAGCAGGAAGACATCGAGGGAGTTGAGTTTTCTGATGATTCCGACGAGGAGAACGAGATGATTGAGAAGATGGGAGACATTCCCTATTCGAAGCGTCTCTGTCAAGTCTGCAGTGATGTGGAGCCTACCGGGACCACATTCCCATATAAATCCGTTATTCGCACGTGGCCATTTGACGAGTACCGTCACAAGAAATGGTTGGAGATTATGGATTGGCCGCCAGAATTTGAAGAATCCATGAAGACGTTATGGCAGAAGCGGAAAACGGAAGGCTCTCTCACCGATGCTTACCACTTTTGCCCGATCAACGTTTGCCAGTCTCATTTGGACTTTCGCCAACTGCCAGAAAGAATGGAGCAGTGGCATCGGACATTTTGTGTTCTTTGCGATTCGTGCATGAGCTCCGAAAGCCTGCTGGTTCCACTACCGCACGACTTAACAACCCGCCACAAATGGGTGAACAATTTGTTCCCATTCGAAGAGTCCAGCAAGTTTCACATTAAAAAAGTTGTTTGGGTACGTTCTTTCATTCTTACTTTGCAAAATCGATTCTTATTACAGCTCCGACGACGACTCCTCCGCCTAAAGCCAACCAGATATCGCATCTGCGTTTATCACTTCAGTCGGAAATCGTTTCTCTCCGGAGATAACGGGGAAATAATTCTGAACCGTCAAGCCCTCCCACTCCCAATGGATACCGACGACTTTGATGTGACTCCACGTGGCCCGAACTCTGTTTGCAAGTGTCTCCTCTGTGACGATTGGAAGAAAGTCGAGGAAATGGTTCCACTGCGTAATCCGGGAACTGAAGCCGAACGGAACTTCCTGATCGACACACTGACCCACACGGAAAAGATGGTCGTGAAAAAGGCTTTAAGTGCTTTGGCAAAAGTCCCCGATCGCAATGCTCTAATTTGCAACTACCACTATTGCGATAACATCGATCCGTTCAGCATCATTGCCGAGCGTCGCCTTATGTACGGAGTTCAAACTGAATGCGTACTGTGCGCCCATGCTAACGATTGCACTACGATGATTCCGTTTCCGGGTCATGAAGACGAGAAGCTGAGAACCAAGTGGATCAACTCCATGTGCCGAGAACCGTGGATTTTTCGTTATTTGTCAACACGTCTGGAAAAGCGCGGACGCCACTATCTATGCTCTTCGCACTTCAACCGAAACTCTCTCCGCTATCATCCTGGACTAGGTCTTTGGAAAAGGTCATCAGCAACGCCAGTTCTCTCATGTACGACAGAAGAGGAACGTCAGGAGGTGTGGGATCTAAGCAAGTCGCAACCACTATATCATCCTCTCATCATTGAAACATTTGACGCCGATGGTTTTGGCCCGTTGGATTATGACGAAGTTTCTAGTTTTTTGGGAAAAGAACGAATGCTTGAAGTTAGTGCTCTATACTTTCTCAAAGCTAGAATCTCTTTTCAGATCGAGCACGAGCTAAATTTTCACGGTCGTCAGGATGCAATCGCAACTCGCGAGCGAAGAGAGAAGCAACGAAAGAAAAATCAGTTGATGGGTACCAATCGGGGAATTTTCGATGATATGCCGGACATATTCGAGCCCGAAGATATCCATGAAGAAGAAATTCAGGATATTCACGAAGTAGTTGATGAAGGGGAAGTCGTTCAGGAGGAGATCATCTACTCCGAAGGCCACCACATTGTGGGCGAAGAAGTGATCATTGAGGGAGAACAATGAAAGCTACGTGTCTTATCAAACAAACGGTAATATCTGTAAGAAAACAAAACAAATTAGTACCGGTAAGAAGTCATTATAATCAATTCGCAGTTTTGCATTTAAATAATTTTGTTTTAAATTGTTTCATGTTCTCTTTTTTATCTTTTTTTCTCTCTCCCTCTCTTTTTTGTGGATTTGATTTCATCATCATCGCCATCACACTGCCGAATAAAAATGATGCCTTGTTAACATAATATTACTACACACTTCCTCTATATGCGGTTGTCTGTCCACTCCGCGACATCTGTTATCTTTTTTTGAAAGTCATTCGATATTTTGTTTGTTCATTTTTCATTCCCCTATGTTCCCATGACGACTCTCTTCTTTTACTCAATTTGTTCCATTTTGTATCCGATCTCATCGTATTATTTCAGAGGAGATGGCGTTCACATTCGCCGCTCTTTGTTACCTTCTGGCACTCATCGCTGTCGGGTTTTGCATCTTCTTCGCAATCTACACGGTGAGAAATGTTCAGTGATGCTGAAATGTGGAATTTTAGCTACCGATCTATTTAGATTCATTAAGATAGCATCTTTCCAATCTTTTCAAACTACGTTCTCAATAGAATTTTTCCAGGTGATCTGCGTCGACGAGCTTCGCACCGATTACAAGAACCCGATCGAGCAATGTCGTAATCTGAATCAACTGATCCTGCCAGAGTACATCGTCCACGGAACCTTCACAGTGCTCTTCATCCTCAGCTGGCAACTCATCTCGATTCTAGCCAATCTCCCACTCGCCTTCTACCACATCTACACCTACATGAAGCGACCGGTGATGTCGGGACCAGGAATCTACGACCCGACTACCATTTTGAACCGATCGACTCTTTCCGCCACTCTCCGCATCTCCTGGATCAAACTTGCGTTCTACCTTATCTCGTTCTTCTATTACCTCTACGCGTAAGTTATTTTCAGAGTTGAATGATTCATCGATTTGGATTTTAGCATGATTTATACACTGGTTACCGCCAACTAGACATCAGATGAACCACTGCTACGAAACTCGATCTTCTACCGACCCTGTACCCGTTTTGACTTCAATCATTTTCTTTTTTTTTTTGAAATCTTCCCCCTTTTTAGACGGTCATCCTATTTATTGAATCACACAGTACGGTTCGTACTTCTCTTCAAAAGCCCTTTCGTTCTTCTATCAGTTTGTGTGTTTCTCCTTAAAGTTTTTTTTGGATTTCCAGTTGAAATAGTTATGAAAATTTACCGCTCAAAGAAGCGCGTCAACTTCAAAACACAAATCTCTTCAGAATCTTGCAGCGGTCGGGAAAGTTGCCAATTGCCAACAAACAAACATTCTGGATTTTTTTCCTTTTATGAGCATATGTTTACCGATTCCGGTGCATTCAGAAACGGTCAACAAACAAACATTGCTTTTTGCCATGCAGGTCAATTTTTTCGTACTGTAGCCCTAGCCCAGAAGGGATTCAGAATAGAATCGGTTCATTCGAAATTCATTCTGGAAACGGATCATGAATCCGAATCGGAAAAGAAGATTAAGAGAGAAGAACGTCTTTTTTGTGTTTCTCTCTCTTCATCTCGGCCGTCTCTTCCATTCATCCACCCGCATAAAACGCGAATTGCCGTGTCTTCCGCAACGACGCCGCGCCTCCTCTCTCTTCCCGCTTCTTCCTCCTCCTCCACTACCATCAGCATCTCCGTCGGCTTCTTCTCCATCCATCCATCGGTTCTCTGCACTTTCCCCCGTTTTTCGCTTTGATAAAAGACCGCCCATCTTTTAATTTAGCCATCCCCCCTTCCCCTTCAAATAATACTGTCTATTTCTCTTTAGTTTCATCTTTAAGATCCTCCCCCTTCCTTATTCCTTCCCCTGTTCATTTCTTCCCACATGTTTTTCGAGTTCAGAATCGAATCGATCACTATCTCGCTATTCTAGTGTTTAAAATCCCCAACCCACATCCCATCGTGTTCAGTACTTTCAAAAGTCTCTATCCATTTCAATTTCTTCCCTTCCCCCAGAGCCCCCATGATTCAAGCCCTTCTTCTCTTGGCTTCGGTACTCGGGGCGTCTGTCTATTATTGGCAGCACAATAAGGAATGGTCATATGTCCAGACCCTGGATACTGTGAATCGCAATGATATCATTCTTCCGAAATACGGTAGGCGTTTTTTTGGTTACTGTAGAAGTTAACTTTCCTATTCCAGATCCTCATCCATTGCTCTTCAACACTTGTCCATGGCCGATCCTAGAGCCAAATGAGCCCGATATCCAGAAATATCTGAAGAAACGAAGGTAGGCGCCAAGTAGATCACAACACAGACTTCACAATTCTTTCTTTCATTTCGTTTTCTCTAATCCCTCCTTGACACGACACGCATTAGCCTCTCATTTTCGTTTCAAAGCCTTAGAATCAGTCAGAATTCTTTTCCTCCTTCCCAAACGATAAACGAAAAACCGCCCGTCTGTGGTGGCATCGCGCTTCACACTCTATAGATCCAATATCATTAGGCGACAACTTGACAGTTGAGATAAAGAAGGAGATGTTCCAACTGCGATAGTAGTCAGCGATAGACAATATATTCTCGGGAACAGGAACTACCATGGACAAGAAGCGCAACTTTTTGTCTTTGTTGCATTCATTTCGATTAGCCATTGCCGTTGTCTTCTCTTTTTAATATCCACGATGTTGCGTCGCTTTTTGCCTTCAGGACACGCGAAGGGGAGACGAGATATTATGGAAGTTGCGGTTTTTTGCTAGTGATGTGGATCTTTGCGATTGCAGAGATATAGGGCCCCTAGGGGGAATGGGTTTGACTGGAAGTGGGTGAGAGGGAAGGAAAGAGACGATGGAGAGCGGGCGGGAAGAGGCTATTAGGGCACAGTTCATTGAGCATTGACCTAGTTCCCATAACTAGAATCTAGACTGGATATCCAGCAAGACGAGGTACCATCTTGGAACTTGCCTAGTTCAGTGGAGCGCCTTTGCTATAGCTGGGTTTCACAGTAACTATCATCTATTTCGCATCTTCTATTCCCTCGATTATCATATTGAGTTCAACGAGGCTTATCCCATCCCCCCAAACGGTATTAACCCAAAAAAACAAGGGGCAATCTTGAAATGGACCGGTCCTGCGTGAAGTTTGTGTGTGAGATGATCCCATCATTTCCTGTTTTTGACCGTCCACCCTTCTCCTCCGCGTGTCTCATCTGGAGACGAATGGCAAGAAATGGACGTGGAGGCCGTCGAAACGAAACGACTGTATCAAAAATTTCACCTCATAGCCGCTTTTACAGGGAGAGATACAAGCGCGATTCTGATCTCCTTTTCTTGCGTCCAGATATAATATTTGTGTGTTGTTCGTTCAGACGCGCGGCGCGGATGATTTGTGGCGGAGAGGAGGTAAAGCAGGATAGGGCTAGATACACCGTGGCTATATGTGTGTGTGTTTTCTCTCTTATCTCCTGGTTTGTGTCTCTGGATAATGGAGACGAAGCGTATGATGTGGGGGCCTCTTTTTTAATGTTTTGGTTCAAGTTTTTTGGAGGGGTTTCTTTTTGATCGACAGATAAATAGAGTGTCGTCGGGGATGTCTAATTGGAATTCTAAGTGAGGAAGTGTCCATGAAACTCGAATAAGACTCGGTATCGCATCGAAAATACCGTTTTTGTTCATTCCAAAATTGAATAATATCTTGAAAATCTGGAAACATGGAATTCAAATTCCTATCTTCAAGGACAATCTTTTCCAGCTTTTCCATCGGTCCATCGCTCCATCGCCTGATCGGTGACAAACCAATTCCAGTTCCTAATTGACAGGAATGGACTGAAGATGTTTGTTGTTGTTTGTTTCAGTACGCGCGCACCCAAATATCCCTCTCAAAACCTCATAATTTTGGGTTCATTGAATCAGTTTTCCTTATCAGCTAGATGAATAGCTAGATGAAAAAGCGTCGGTTTCCAGTTTCTCAAAGGGCAGAAGATCAGGGCTTCTTTGGGGGTGACAAGAAGGCGAAGATAAAAAGATAACAAGATCTTTTCCTCGTTGAGATTTATGACTTGTCTTTCCAAATTTTAATCACTTTTCATCATTCGAATTCAATCTCTGAAGTTATCGTGTTACAATGATCAAAAGCCGTGTAATACCGCATTGGATCCCCCTTCCCCCCCCCCCAGGAGTGTCCTTTCTCTCTAATTAAGCTATTGTTGCAGACGCCGACTAGCATGCCACCCGGTATCCTCGTCCGACGTCGAAGTCGACTGGGAAGATTCCACTTTGATGATAACGCTAAAGTCCAACAATTCGATGAGGTGGGTCAAGCCGTTTCTCTCGCGGCGCGCGCGCCCCGACAATGGCATGTACAGAGAAATGTGTTTATAGTTGCGTCGCCACGGATCTGAGCGGCTTTGGCGATGATGTGTCACCTGCGATTAGATTGGAACCGGACTTGAAACTGGAGATACCGTATACCAGCTTTGCTGTCGAATGCGAGCATGATGGCCGGACGGTATATCGGCGATCCATCTATAACTATGCCAAGGATGAAGCGGCCAGTAATTTTGAGGCGATGGAGTCTACACCGGTATGCAATTGGGAATCCGATGAACCCGAACCAAAATGTTTTCAGACAAGTCCATCCATCGCAGTTCTCTACTTCAAATCCATGTCCTACGCCCAACTCCACAGAGAATTCCCAAAATCGCTGAGGTCTTCCCGACGATTCGGATTCTTCGAGTTCACAATGTTCAACAAGTTGTCCGATAACATCACAGATGTAATCAACGGAACTTTCTTCCACGACGACTTGAAACATACGATTGGAGAGTATATGAAGAGTATGTTGGGCGATTATACTAAATATGTGTGTCATCTGCAGACGAACGTTATTGCAAAGTGTTCTCCAACAATAACTGGTCAGGGATTGCCTCCGATTACGATCTCACCCACTGGCAGCAAAGTCTCGCGTTGGATTCCTGCTCGGATGAGAGTGTAAGTCATTCAAATTTTGTATAAATAGAAGGATCCTGAATCTAAATGATTTTCAGAGCATTTCCGAGCGACTCATCAACGAATGGGCACGATTCTCCATCGAGAACATTGAACGATGCTATCTGTCGCACATGTTTGTGAACAACACGATCTGGTCCAAATCTCTGGATGACACGTTGAGGTTTGGTGCCTAGCTAGTGGATCACAACAAACAAACATATTTGAACTCGTTTTCGGCAAAAAATTTAGAGATCCCCATGATCTTTGTTGATAGATTCTGAAGAGACATTCCATTACCGTAACCCTTTCCTTTCCAGCAGCGTTCTGGAGCAATTCCAACTGTTCGAGGTATTCAAAAAGACCCTGGTAGTGATCGTCTCCGCTGAAGGCATCCCAGTCGGACAGTTCGGTAACTCTTACACTGGAAAGGTCGAGGAGAGAAATCCGATTCTTCTGGCCCACGTACCCGACAAGCTTCGAAA
Source organism: Caenorhabditis sp. 39 LS-2015 (assembly GCA_900536345.3). NCBI lineage: Eukaryota > Metazoa > Nematoda > Chromadorea > Rhabditida > Rhabditidae > Caenorhabditis > Caenorhabditis waitukubuli. Next base: position 18,453 of record LR562887.1, read on the forward strand.
GAACTACCCGGATCATATCTACCATATGGAACAGAATCAGAATAAGTTGGATTAAAAGTTCATAAGTTTCTTCTTACTCACTGCAGTTTTCCAGATTGATAGTTCATCACGACGTGTTCGATTTGATGAACAGTTTCGCTCGACTTTCTAAAGATCAGTCGATCGTTGTGGCCGATGAGGAGTTCATGGAATGGAGAAGAGAGCACAGTTAGTTATCAGATATCTCGGGTACCATAATCCTTGTCATTTAGAACGTGGAATCTCCCCTTGGCACACGCTGATTCCTAGCAACCGGACTTGTTACAACGCTTCGATTCCCGACGAGTTCTGTCTTTGTATGGAGAACAAGATCGATGTGGAGAGGGCTTATAATCAGTGAGCTTTCTTGATTGATTTGCTGATACCCTGATAACAAAAACGTTGTTTCAGAACCTATGAAATGGCTGCTAGACTTTACGAGAAGATGGACACCGAGATCATGGGCAACTCGTCATGTCTCCAGGAGACCACTTGGTATGAGAAGAGAAACTACACCCAGGTGTTCAACTTGAACGAAGCTGTACTCAACGGAACTGAGGAATACGTGGATTTCTTCTATTTCACAGTTAGGGCCTATTCCAAGAAGACCAGAAGCCGGGAGAATGTGAGTTTGAATTGAGATTGGTTTGAGTGGTTTGACCCATCAGTTTTCAGTTCTTTGTCAATGTCATCGGGCAGTTCAAGCACAGTCTCAAAGATGATTACACAATCCGACAGGCTTATCCATATGTGATAGATGGTACGAAGAGTTGGTGTATGGCTGGGTACATGGATAGGTGAGCTATTCCATTTCCTAATGTACATTTGTCATTTTGAACCTTTAGATTCTGTGAAATGTGTCATGGATCGTTTTTGATGTCCTAATCTCGATTCGCGAATCAGAAACGATGTCTGAAAGAAAAACAAGCTAGAAATAAGTACAATTGCAAGCTTTAATTACTTAATTGCTTTTCTCTTTTTATCGACATCACATCAACTATATCAATTTTCCAATTTTTACCCACTATCACTTTGAAATTGACAATGCATCCCCAAAACACGGGCTTTTCGTTCTTTCGCAATGTATAAATTTATTTATTTTGTTTGCAATTAGATATATGAAAAATACTCATTTTCTTTCATCGATTTTTCACAAGTCAACTTGAAAGAAGTGAGGATTCGTTCAAAGACGACATGTTGCTATCTTCTGAAACAAAATTAACCGTTATCAGCAACTTTTTCGATCAATCCCACCATTCAATCCAAGAACAATTCCAAGGTGAGATAATGTTTTAATTTCGCTCTCAAACGTATTCATCTATTTTCAGATCGTACGACCATCAGAGACGACCCTGCTGCGACGAGTTATCGAAATCGTTTCGACAATCGAGGCTGGCAAGTGGTGTGGAGTTGGAGACGTGGAGTCGGTCAACGATAGTGACACTGATGAGAAGAAGGCAGCAATGGCCGATGTGGCTGCTGCTCAAGCGCAGTTCCTCCGACTCCAGCAGCAGCAACAACAGCAACATACTGCCGCTACCGCTGCAGCCAGAAAAGGAGGAAGGAAGCGGCCGAACAACGAACAAGAGAACAACAAGCGGGCTATGCAACAACTCAGTCAAATGCTCGGAGGGTTGATGGGAGCCGGTGGTCAGGGTGGAATCAGTGGACAGGACTATGCAGCAATGCTCGTTCTGATGTTGATGCCGCAAATGATGCCGAATGCACAGAACATGACGACTCAGCAGCAGCAACAACTCTCTCAGATGCTCGCGCTGATACTGGCAGCCTCGGCACAACAGCAGCAGCAACAACAGCAGCAGCAACAACAACAGCAACAAACTGCGACTGCTGCACAGGCCAGCTCTTCGAAAAGCGCCAGCAGCAGCAGTCAATCTGCTGCTAACATAGCTGCTGCAAACCAGGCAGCTGTCAATCAGGCTGCTATTGCCGCATTGGCTCAGGCTGCGTCGTCCAATGATACTGCACAGCAAGAAGCCGTTCTCCAAACTCTTCTCGCCATGTCTATGAATCCGGCGGCCCTAGCTGCAATGACTGGTCAATCTACCTCTGCCTCCTCTTCTGCTGCTCCAACTCCTGCAAGAAAGGCGAAACCAGCACCGAAAGAAACACCAGTATACTATAGCTGCTTCCACATCGTCAGCATCGGTTCAATCGGCTCTGGCTGCCCAGGCTGCGCGTTGGCTGCTGAAGCAAATAAGAACGAAGAGAACGATATTCTGAAGACGTTGGAGAAGGCCGGAGTCGATTACATCGCCCTGAACCAGCTGAACTTGTTGTCAAAGGATGCCAAAATTCCAATGATGAACAAGCTGACCAAGGAGGCTCTGCCAGAAGCGAAACGTCCACAAAATCGTGATTTGACTGCGTTTGTGAAAAGCAATTCGGATTGGGTTCTCGATACCCAGACATTCAACGCAATGCTGACAGCTGCTCTCTGTACAACCACCAGACCATCCGCTGCGGCTACTCCTGTCGCTGCTGCTCCCAAAGCCGAACCGAAGCAATCATCTTCCACTCCAACTTCATCTGCTTCTGCCACTGTGAACATCAAAGTGGGAGGAACACTTCAATTGGACGATATGATTTCTGTCTTCAATCGCAAAACGGGAGAACTTCTTGCTGCTGCCAAGTGGCCAAAGGCCAAGGAGCTTGCTATTTGGCTTGATGCCAATCCTGACTACAACGTTCACACGAACAGTGCTGCCATAGCCCAGCTTTCTCTCGGAAACCTTCATGGGGATCGTATCGGAACTGACGGAATTACCGCATTTTCTTCTGCAATTCCAGCAAGCTTCTACGCCGACAAGTAGCAGGTCGAAAGGTTAGTCACTTCATTTTTATTATATTTGTAAATTATCTTCTTTTCAGCAGCTCAAGCCGCCCAAGCAGCCGCTAGTCAGCAAGAGGCGCTCAACAAGCAACAGATGGAGATGATCCAGATGCAGATTCTGATGCAGCAGTACCAACAAACGGCTGCTCTTCAAGCGATGCTCTACGGAGGATACATGCCGTCCACGTCTACAGCTAACTCTACTGCCAACGTCGCTTCAATTGCAGCGATGGCAGCAGCGGCTCAAGCGGCACAAGCTGGAAGCACACAGTTCAACACTCCAACAACTTCCAAGCAGGTAAGACTCGTGTTTCTTCGGATGAAATGGTAATTTGTGTTTCTTCAGGCAACTAGCTCCTCAACGCCATCCACATCGTCTGCAACTGCTTCCGCTGCTGCTGCTGCTGCAGCTCAGTCAAGTGCCGTGAATTCTCTTGACGATTTGAATCCAATGCTTGTTGCTGCCCTGCTGCAGAACCCCGCAGTGTATTCGTCGATGATGTCGTCGCAAGATCAGAATGCGATGATCGCCCTCTTGGCCCATGCACAAGCACAGTCGCAGTCTCAACCGGCGGCTAAAAAGTCGAAACACCCCTAATCAATCATATCCCCACTCTCACATACAGTTTTCTCTTCTCCATGTTTCCAGTTTTTGCTCAAAAACTTTAATTGCCTCATATTGATCCAGTTTCGTGTCGTGTTCTCCTCTTATCTCTTCCATACCTTCTCCGGTTATCATCTCGCTCTTCCTGTATTCTGTTCGTTGATGTGTTCCTCTTCTTTCTCTTCCAAATAACTCACTTTCACAAATTCTGGGCACTTTCTGTCGTAATGGGTCTACTGGCCGGGATTCCATTGCAGCACTGGTGCCTTTATCTCATTAATTCGGGCACTGATATTCTTTCAATATTTATTCACGTTTAATCACTATTTTTCATGTTCTCTAGAGAGCTCTTTGGAAATGTCCACTCTTTTGAGAATTCTTGTGCATTGCCCGCAAAGTCCGGCAAAAATTTACCTTTTGAAACCCCTGTTTCATTTCGTTCAACCCGGAATTCAGAATTGAATCAGAAAAACAACTCCGCCTTATATTTAATTTCAGACCTGCAGGTATTAAAATAGTCGATCAATCGACGCATTTCTCTGCGTCTCTCGCGAGAGAGCACTCTTTCCTGGCCCGTTGCAAGCGCGCCCTACCGAACAGCGCGCAGATTGGACACTGGCGGCAACCCGCGAACGTTGTTGTTGCCGCGCTATTGTCATCATTCTGCCCACTCCCAAGCAAATCTCGCTCATTTCCGCCATTGGGGTGCCTTGGGAGCGGTCGCTCGACACGTCGCTCTACCAAATGAACCCGGTGAGTGTCTTTTTTCCCCTTTTTGTTAGGATAGTTGCAAAATAGAGAAAGAATAGGTTCTGTAAGCACTTAGGTCCCCTCTCCTATGAGCCTCACGTCCCCAAATACCGAGCTCTTGTTTTCAGTGTCTCTCGGGGCTAACGCCCTTAACCACACTGTTACTGGGGGTTAGGAAGGGACTTGGAAACATGAGGTGAAATGGGAGAGATTTTGGTTCCCCGGGTAGATATTCATAATAACTTAGGAAGATATTCCATCCGAATGTCCTCTTGTAGTACTGTAGGCCTCATACGGCGACGTGTAGGGCTGTGCAACCCTCACGGAACGACCGTACCGAGTTGTAGTCCAACTCTGAGGTTCCGAGCTCCCGGTACAGTGTCTCTCGGGGTGAAAAACCCTTAACCACACTGTTACTGGGGGACGGACGAGACGTGGCACGCCTTCCTGAAAAAGAAGATGTCGCCACTTACCAGTGAAGCTTAGCAGTGCTCCTCGCGCACATTGGTGACGGACGGATGGAATTAGCTTAACTATGTAGGGTAGCGACTAGATGAGACTTAGAAAATGGCAGATGCTACCCTTTTTTTGTTGATAAATTTCAGAATATGGCCGCCCTCAACGTCAGTTCGCCGAATCCGCCCTGCTCTGCCACTGCCTGCTCCTGCCGCGTCGAACCACATCGCCTTCACCTCGTCATCGCCACCAATGAAGCAGTTGGACGACTTCTACCTTTCGTCGACAACAGTGAAGATGCCTTGGCCTGGGACTCGATCGATTGGCTGCTGACGATCGATATGGTCCGTTTCTTGGTCGAACGAATTCATATTCTTCAGTTTCAGTCCGATCTCCACCTATCCAGTCTCCAATCGTCGTCTCCAATTCGCCACAAGAGGAGCAATCGTTGTCGAGGGCCAGGAAATGGAGGAGAGCCATTGGAAGATAAACCGGACGATGAGAAAGATGACGCTGCCGTCATTGTCATCGCCTCTGCTTCCGCCACCGTCACCGTCGCTCCTGCTGTCACCAAGGAGTTGGACCAGCTGAAGAAAGCCGCCGAAGGCGAGAAGAAGGCTGTCGCTGCTGATGTTGCCACCGTCGCTCCTGCCGCCTACGCCATCGAGTTGGAGGCCGTCTTCCGAAGAATCCGTATGGGAGAGAAGCTGTTTCCTACTTCAATTATTTTTAGTTGCAGGATCGGGATGCCCTTCGTGTCACCCAGGTGCAAGAAGTAGTTAGAACAGCTTCAGAAGGCCGCCGCAGACAAGAAGAAGTCTGTTGCCGCTGCTGCCGTCACCGCCTCCGAGTTGGAGGCCGTCTTCCGAAGAATCCGTATGGGAGAGAAGCTGTTTCCTACAATTATTTTTAGTTGCAGGATCGGGATGCCCTTCCTGTCACCCAGGTGCAAGAAGTAGTTGGAGCAGCTTCAGAAGGCCGCTGTCGTCATCGTCACCGAGTTGGCTGTCCTCCGAGGAATCCGTATGGGAGATTTGCGTTCCGCAATCCTCTGCCGTCACTGCAGCATCTTCGGTTGCCGGCGTCGACGATTTGGAGGAAGCGTGCTCGAGAAGAGGCTACCCCAGCCGGTTTTGCTGGACCTCTACCAATTCCGGTTTTCCAAGAGATGCAGAACAAGGCGAGAAGAACTCGTGCTCAACACGTCGAGTCGAATATGATGCACTACCATCGATTCTTGTTCCGCGGAGCAGGTGGAGGAACGCCGGTCCCAGATACTGGAGTTCTCTCAGTGACAAGATCAGGAGGTAGAGCAGGAAGACCACGTGAGTGAAATCCCCAAGAAAGTTTAAAATTAAATATATATTTATATCTTGCAGCAGGCCATCCGCAAGGACCGGGAGGAGCCAGATGAGGATCTACCAACACTCCGGTCAAGCTTGACAGGCTCCGACGGACTTCTCACAACTTCTCAACTGCGACTCCATCCAGGCGCCTTCTCTACCTTGTCGACAATAATCGTGTGCCGCATGCTCGTCTTCTGAAGGTTCTTCGAAGTGCTTGTGTCAACCAAACCACTTGTGATTTCATCGTCTGATGCCTTCTGGCACTGCTCGAATGGTGACTCTGCCGATGAACACTTGCGAGCTGATTGGAATCAAGGATCGCAAAGATCAGAAGCCGTTGCGTCATAAGTTGGAGAACGTCATTCGTGTGATGACTACTGGATCCTGCTGCACCGAAGGCCTCAACGATGGACTCACCATTCTCTCCGAAGCCATGCGAACCTTTTCCGATGGCACTTCTCTGGAGATTTACAACAACTTGTTCACAGCGGTCTACAAGCTCGGATCAGAGCTCCTTCCGCAAATAGACCATCTTATCGAGGAACTTGATGAGGCTCAGAAGACCGAAGGTGTTTCGACGCCTTCCGAAGAACCATCCACTTCTGCTGCGCAGCCAAAGTCCAAGACAGTTCAGCTCGTCGTCGATACCAGTTCGGCTGGTCGATCCGCTATCGGTAGATTTGATGGAGAACGTCTCATCATTGATGGAGATCAAAACATGCGACCCCAATGAGCTCCTGCAAAGAACTTCAGCTCTCAACCGTCACTGTGCTCACGGATAAGGGCGGAGCTCAATATGCGCTTCTCAGTGCTCTTCAGACTCTTGTCAAGGTTCGCAATTATATGAAGATCATTCGACGTGAGAAGGCAAAGAAAATTAAGGAGGCGAAGGAAGCGGAAAAGAAGAAAACCGATAAGAATGCGTCTGAATCTGCATCTCAAACCGGAGAATCTTCAACACCAGCTGCTACTTCAGACTCTGCTGTTCCGGCACCTTTTGCCACCAACCCAGTCACCGAAGCCGTTCACTCTGCCGAAGAAGAACCACTGATCTCGGAACGTCTTGTTGTCCTCAATAGTCTCTGGAATTCTCTCTAGGAATGCCAATTTGCCAGAAAAGATGCAGAACGAGGCGAGAAGAGCTCGTGCTCAACACGTCGAGCCGAATATGATGCGATATAATCGATTCTTGTTCCGCGAGCAGGTCCACGTGAGTGAAATCCCCAAGAAAGTTTGAAATTAAATATATATTTATATCTTGCAGCAGGCCATACGCAAGGACCAGGAGGAGCCAGATGAGGGTTTCAACAGCGACTTTTTTTCGAGAGTAGCAGTTTGAAAGCGCCGATTGACTGCTGTACTGCCACTTCAATGCGTAAGTTGAATGTTCATTTGAAAAGCTTGGCAATTTTGTTATTTCCAGGCAAAACTGCATTCTCGCCGGTCGATCTTCTTCTACAACTTCACCCACTGCTCACACGCCAGCTCCTTCATTGACTACATCCACTCCATCCACATCGGCCGCCGCAACCGCTGCTGCAACAGCTCTACTTTCATACTTCTTGCATCTACGATTGCTCAGCAACAACAGCAACATGATAACATGATAGTTGGCGGAGACTTTGGAAATCTGAGAAAGGAAATCGTCGAAAATGACCAAGAACCTTTGGATGACTCGAAACTCTTCCCGGTTCGCAAGTTCCTCGAAGTGATATGCTCCAAGCTTGACGCAATCGCTATGTGGATGGCTCCGTCCGGTAAGCCGTACCTCCACTCGGCTGAACTTCGCCCGCTCTTCGAACTGATCCACTCGTTCCCGGACATCGAAGCACAGAACCGTCAAGACACATATACTTGCTTGTCGAAGCTGTTCGAGCAACTCTTTTCGTAAGAGCATCAGGCAATTGTGCTCAAGGAAGGGGCGTTTGTCGTGCAACACACCGACAAATATATCTCATCATCGTTGAATATCGAGAAGGAATATGAAAAGGAGTCGGAGAAGAACGGATTTTACCTCCACCAGGTTCTCGCCCTCTTCTGCACCTTCGGAGGAACAGCTGTGCAGAAGAACTGTTTGGAGATGTTTGCGAAGGCTTTGGAGAAACTTCCCAGTGATATTCTGAAGAATGTGGATGTTCTCGATGCGAGTAAGCGCATTCTGACGGTGAGTTGAACTTTTTAACCGCAATGAATTTTTAATTTTTGTCTTTCTCAGATCAAGCAGAAACAGGTGGTGCGTGACGTCTCGTTGCTCTCGGATATGTCAACCGACTCTTCCTGGAGCTGTCGAAAAAATACGAAAGGAGTATCCGCCGAGGAGAAGAAGAAGACCAAATTAACTCCGACATCTGCAGTGGTTCAATTGCTGTCTTCCGAAGATGATTGGAAGGATTGCCTACACCAGAACAACAGCTGAAGGATTGTCCACTTGGTCAAATGCTCAATTCGCTCCGGAAGCCAGCGATGGCAAAGTCTCCGTTAAAGGAGAAGGCGTTGAGAGTGGCGAGCCAGATAATGGTAACTCTGCCGATGAACACTTGCGAGCTGATTGAAATCAAGGATCGCAAAGATAAGAAGCCGTTGCGTCATAAGTTGGAGAACGTCATTCGTGTGATGACTACTGGATCCTGCAGCACCGAAGGCCTCAACGATGGACTCACCATTCTCTCCGAAGCCATGCGAACCTTTTCCGATGGCACTTCTCTGGAGATTTACAACAACTTGTTCACAGCGGTCTCCAAGCTCGGATCAGAGCTCCTTCCGCAAATAGACCATCTTATTGAGAACTCTATGAATGCCAATTTGCCAGCAGAGATGCAGAACGAGGCGAGAAGAGCTCGTGCTCAACACGTCGAGATGAATATGATGCTATATAATCGATTCTTGTTCCGCGGAGCAGGTCCATGTGAGTGAAATCCCCAAGAAAGTTTAAAATTAAATATATATTTATATCTTGCAGCAGGCCATCCGCAAGGACCGGGAGGAGCCAGATGAGGATCTACCAACACTCCGGTCAAGCTTGACAGGCTCCGACGGACTTCTCACAACTTCTCAATTGCGACTCCATCCAGGTCCTCTACCTTGTCGACCGCATGCTCGTCTTCTGAAGGTTCTTCGAAGAGCTTGTATCAACCAAACCACTTGCGACTTCATCGCCTTCTGCCACTGCTCGACTAGGCGGGAGGATAATGCCGACGTTGAAAAGATCTTGTCCGATGTTCCGGTGTTCCTGCTTTTTCAATGTTCCTGCTTTCACCAAGGTGAGATAATATTCCAGTTTCCCTCTCAAACTTATTCATCCATTTTCAGATCGTATCTGTGGTCTCCATGAAGTCTACGCACTGCGATTCTCTCTTTCTCTCGACAGGGAACTGTTATCGATAGAGCGCACATCAAGCTAGCTGGATCGGAAAACGGAGGCAACTCGTCTGTTTCAAAAAATCCTGTCATCAAAGCGAAATACTGCATGGATCGGAACACAAACAAACAGTTGATCGCGGTGGCTACTCATCTCAGCCTCATTGTCAGCCGATCTTCGAGAGGAAACCGATTCTGTCACTTCCCAACAAACAAGCTGGTCTATTCATTTGTGGAGTTTGCAATGCTTCATGTTGACGATAATCAGTGGACTGAAGCCGTCGCACAGAAGCTGCTGTCCAGGAAAGTCAATCATCCGATAGTCGCTGAAATTTCCACCCGAGCACTTGCCAAGTGTCACCCTGACATGAACTCTGAGCTGTTGGAGACTATTGATGAAGCTTACCTTCAAGAATGAAAGATTTTGACGACATGGTCAGAAGATGTGGATGGAATGGGAGATTCGCCAAAGTTGTACGTGGAGCAGTTACTCGACAGAATGGAAGCTGTCCGCACCCGGTGGCCTCTGTTCGAAAAATCAGTCAGGAAGCAGTTTGGAACTGAATTGAAGAAGACTCCGGAGAATCAAGTGATTCTGAGAATCACTGGAGAAACGAACATTGACAGTGTCTCAAGTACAAAATGGCTGGAGAAGTTCATCGAGAAGATTTTGGAGAAGCTGCAGCAGGACCATTCGCTCAACTCTTGTTCTTCCGTCTGGATACACATAAGCGATTCCCCGTCATACAATCTCTCGCGTGTTCTGGCCGCATGTCTCGCTCTCTGCACTACGCAATCGTCACCTTCTCGCTATCATTGAATTCGGAGAGGTTGTCGATTCCCGTGGATCCGGCGATGTTCACTGTCCCCGATGCTCCGGTCCGATCCGCGCTGACCGAGTTGCTGACCAAGATGGAGACGACCAAAGCGAAACTCTCGGGATATAGAGTAAGTTCTCAATTTCATATTAATATTTATTTTTCTAATTTCCAGGCTGTTTGCGAATCTCTCTACCTCCGCAACCGTCCACTGGCCTCCTACAAACTCCACGTCGAAAACAATCACACTTCCGAGTTCTTCGAAGCCAACGGAACGATGAGTGTCGATCAGCACTTACACAGCCAAGCGGTTACACAGCCAATGAACGTGCTCGCCAATACTATCCGAACTCTTCACCACGAACTCTTCATGCCTCTGATGGACTCATTCCGAGGATGACTGGAAGGAACTCTTCACGCTGCCTCGACGTCCAAGGCACCGCCCACTCCAGGTGCTTCAAGCCCATATCAGTGGATATCGTCGTGTCTGTTCTCTCAGTGGATGAATGTCCGACCGGTTGTCAACCAGCTCCTCGTCAACCTCTCACGGATCCATGAAGAATGTGCTAATCTGCACAGAAGAGTGTCTCTCTGCTGTCCGACAACACCTTTGGAGAGCACCTTTGTTGCTTCGTTGAGCTCCTCTCGCTGCTGCACTCCGGCTCCAACATCGAGAACGTTGTATTAAAGGCCGGAGCCGATGATCTGCTGATCTTCCTTTTCCACTCCACCATCTTCTTGAAGTGCATGATGACCAAACGGACTCGATCCATAGATTCGTCCGCAATGGCTCTGGAGAAGTTGCTCCGCCGGGTTTCCTGCAGAGACGGATCGAAATTGAGTGGTTGTTTTCTGAGATGCAAGATCTGATGCAACAACTTGTTCAAAAGTACATTATGGTCAGCAGAGAAGTCGGAGGGCATCAGCAGCTGACGGAACTAGTCGATGTTCTCACGATTATCACGAAGTTGGCATTGAACAGACCCGATATGTGGAGGATGTCTGCAGTAGCTATGTGAGATATCGAAGAATTTTCCCTTTCAAATATTGCATTTTTAGACAACATGGCTGCGATCTGTGGATTGACGATGTGCCGAGCGAGCGATTCTCCGCTCTCAACGATAGCGCTCCGGTTCCGACGTCGTCGAGCTCTTCATAGTAGCCGTCCGAGACAGCTTTGTCACCAAGTTTCATGAAGAAATGATAACCTATTTTTTTGATTTAACATTAACTAATAAATATAAAGACGGGGGGGGGAAGAGATAGATTATTACACGCTTCACGTGGAAAGCTCATAAATGTTCTTTGCTGTATATGCAGAAGATCAGCCACTCACGTGTAGTTTTGCGTGGGTAGCCGAACTTTTGCAATTAGCAAAATTTCTCTTCCTTTGGGCTGCCCTCTCCGTGAAGCGTGTAATAACTCTTACTCGCGGCCAAAGTGACACTGCAGTTTGCCAAAATGGTACTGTAGCTGGCCGAAATGGTACTCTAGCTGCAGTCCGTGACAACCCTTGTTGTCAGAGTGGCACCTCCGCACCGTTGCGAACAAGGTGAAGAAACCTTCGCCGAATCGTAATTGAATTTTGAAGCAAAATTGGAGCTCGGTGGATTAAATATGGATTAGTTGAAACTGGAACTAAATGTGGGTAAATGAAAGACTAATAAAATAAAAGTCTGCTTCACTCGAGTAGATATCAGTTCTCCTGAAAGCCAAATTTTCAAGTGATGTTACAGAATATTCAGATTTTACGTCATCTGTTAACGTATTCTGTAACCTTTACGGCATCTCCGCTGCTCTCAGGTGACAACTGTTGTGAGAGTAGCATGAGCGTGACGTTGCGAATAACTTGATAGAAAACTGGAATTGAAGTGAAAAATCGCTAAATATTTCACAGTTCTCCTGGAAATGGTGGAAAACCTCAATATTCTGTGACGTCATCTGCCGTCCACAAACTTTCTCTGGAAAATCTCTAATCTCTGCCCACGTCGACACCGTCGTATAGGGTCGATGAAGGCGCGAGAAGTGGAGAAAAGACAAGTACCCCACCTACACTCAGTTTCATCTCATCGTTTCGGAAATGAATTCGTAGTCACTTTGGAACCAACTATTTTGCCAACTGACCGACTACAGTACCACGCTCTCCGAGTTATTACACGTTCCACGGAGAAGCAGCACGAGGGAAGAGAAATTCCGATCTTTTGCAAATACAGAAAAGATAATTTATAAGCTGCCCCCATGTGAAGCGTGTAATAACTCATCCAAACCTATGCTATTTACCTGTGTGCAGTGTGCAATCGAAGCGACGGTGTAGACGTGGACCGCATTTATCCCCCTCAAAGCGCCGCTTGAAGTCCAGCCGGTGCTATCTAAACCACTGTCCCTCCCGCCCCTCCACCGTCTTTATACTTAATAATTAACATTGAATCACAATAATAGCAATTACAAATAGCACTTCTTCTCGGAGCCAAATAGTGTGTTCCGAAGACCTTGTTTCCTCCTGACTCATGGAACTTGGGGCGTAGGTAGCGGAGTGAGTATACAGCTCGAGGGAACGATGGACCGGATGCCTGAGCAGTAGCAGCAGATGATGTGGGTGGCGATCGTCGAGACAGAGCAGCAGCGGAAGCAGATGCAGCAGATGATGTGGATGATGTTGAGGAGCTGAAGAAACACAAATTAGCATTGGATTCAAAAATACAATTCTTACCTGCTTGGAAGGTAATGTGTTCCGAAGACCTTGTTTCCTCCTGACTCCTGATCATGAAACTTGGGACGTGGGTAGCAGAGTGAGTACAGGGAACAGCAGCGGCATCATCCTCTTCCACTTCATCTTCCCGTAGCTGAAGCTGTTGTTTCCGCTAGTCGGCTGAAATATTAGAAAACTTAAAAATAACAAGATTAGCAAAGGTACCTGCGAGTGGATGGAGGAGCCGGGTGTGAGCAGTTGATGGAACAAGAAGTTCCGTGTTTCCAGCAGCGGCGGCCGATGCGGACGGATTCCTTTCCAGTTCACCGATCTTCTTGATCTCAGCCCATCGGACCCTTCTTCCTTTTCGTCTTCACCGTGGCTGAAGTTAGTGTTCCCGCAAGTCGGCTGAAAATCTTGAAAACTTAAAAATAACAAGATTGACAAAGGTACCTGCTTGTAGCGAACATCCAACGGTGCACTTGCACTACATGGACTGCCGGTACGCCGTACATCCATTGTTGAGCGACGCAAGGAGACACAGTTTCTGAATCCATCGATCGTCTTGTGGAGAGATTCGGCTGACCAGTCTGAAAAAAGTGAATTCACAAGAAAACATGGAAACGTTCAACTCTACTTACAAAGCATAGCTTCATTCGGTGAATTTGACGACGAGGAAACCAGAGCAACGTGTGGCACGCCAGCTCGTGTCCACGATGGCAGTTGACTGCGCAGACACTGCACACTCCACTCGGGTCCATCATATTGCACGTGTAGTAGTTGTACCAATGTTGGTTGATGAAATCTGAAAGAAAAAGCATTGCTCAACGGTTCTATCTTAGAAACAACTCACTGTTTCCAGTCGACTTCTATGTACAGAAATTCATGGCAATCTGGTCATGTCGCTGCTTCTGCGTCTGGCTGTTCCGCCGACTCTTCTCCATATTCGATCGAACATCTGGATCCAAGAGCATGAAGGCGCACAGAACATCTTCATTAGATGATTCGACCGGTAAGAGCTCCATGAAGAGACGGTTGACATATCCGAGGCATTCGGAGAGCAACGAGACGTCGCACACCAGCTGTTTTTGATCGATCTGGAAAAAAAAATTCCTCGTGATTCTATGGTTCAACTCACGGTCAGAATGAGCTTACTCGCGTCAAGCGCATCCAAATTCTTCAGAATGTCACTGGGAAGTTTCTCCAAAGCCTTTGCAAACATCTCCATGCAGTTCTTCTGCACAGCTGTTCCTCCAAAGGTGCTAAAGATGGCGAGAACCTGGTGGAGGTAAAATCCGTTCTTCTCCGACTCCTCTTCATATTCCTTCTCGATATTCAACGACGATGAGAGGTATTTGTCGGCGTGTTGCACGACAAACGCCCCTTCCTTGAGCACAATTGCCCGATGCTCTGACGAAAAGAGTTGCTCGAACAGCTTCGACAAGCAAGCATCGATGTCTTGACGGTTCTGAGCTTCGATGTCCGGGAACGAGTGGATTAGTTCGAAGAGACTATTTTGAAGAGGAGTTCCAGTGAGCAGCTCCTCTGTGGCGCTTGTCGTAGAAAATTTCGTGGTGCTGCAGATCATCTCTAGCGGCGGCGCTTCCATGGTAGACGACAGCGTTCATGTCAGTCCACGTCTCGAACTCGCGAACCCACTTTTCAATGGTTGAAAGAGGGACAACAATCAGGAACGGACCGTAAACTCTGTAATCGTAGACGTGCGAGAGGAAGGTGATAGTTTGAACAGTCTTTCCAAGACCCATTTCATCGGCCAGAATGCAGTTGAGCCTGAAAACAACAAAATTGTCAAGTTTTTAAAATGAACAATCAACGTACGCATTGTAGTAGCAGTACAGCAGCCAGTCAATGCCTTCGAACTGATACTCTCGAAGCGAGTTCAAGTTCTTCCAGGTTTTCGTCACGCTCAATTTCTTCCACTCCTCTGGCTCTGGTCGCACTGCTCTCTCCTCGGGAAGGCTGCTGAAAAAACGATAATTTACAAAAATATCGTGAAAATGAAGTCACCAACCATTTGACCTGCTACTTTTTGCCTTGCGTACGATTGCATCAACTGCTCATAAAGCTCTTCATCGGCTTTCTTCTCCAAAGAAGAGAACGATCGGAATTGAGTCCAGTCAGCACCCGGTCCAGGTTTGGATTCCTTGATTCCAAAGGATCGAAGCACTCGCATAAACTCCTGCTCCTCTCGCTTGGTCCATTTCCGTTTCTCGTACACTGGATCGTGTACACTTCGCTGGCTGACGCCCAGAACTCGACGGAATCTTATCCAGAACAATGCTGCTACAGACTAAAACTGAAAATCCTTCCTTCTCGTAGAAACAGAGAGTCTCGTCGGCGCGCATCGTATTATAGTCTCCGAGCCCGTAGATCAGTTATCTTCCATCTGGAGTCGCCGTTGAACGATAGCTTGGCGAACAGAGATCCTTTCGGGTCTGTCTCTATGCGTTCTTCGCTGTAGAGGGGCTTTTGTACTGAACCTCCACGAGGGGGAGTTTGCTCCGGCGAACTCACCCGCGGTTAAGCCTGGATATGGATAGTTCCTTCATCTATGTCAGGGATTTCGTCACTCTGACAGGAGCTATCCTAACCAATCAGTACACCGTCTCACGCAGGCCGGAGGTAGTGTCGAATACTCTCCGACTGGGCGGCTCTTACTCGGCTTAGCAGGCCGCAGAAAGAGTACACAGAGGCGATCAAATCTCGGAGTACCGGACACCTGTCACCCACGGACAAAGGACCACCGGAAGAAGACCAGACGAACCGACGCAAGGATCTGTACATTCAACTGCCGATCAGTAGCCACTGATTACAGGTTGGCAGAGTTGCTCGAGGAGTCAAAGAGAATCAAGTTCGATATCATCGGACAATCGGAGACAAAACGAGCAACGGAAGAGCAGAAAACCAGCGTCGACGGAACCGGTGTGTACCTTGGAAAACGGAACGAATCTTCTGTGTCAGGAGGAGTCGGCTTCATCGTCGCTGCCGCCCTTCAACCACTAGTCAAAGAAGTCAAGTTTCTCGACCACCGGATCGGATTCCTCACTTTCCAAGTAGGAAAACGATGGAGCTGCACCGTATTTCAAGTGTACGCTCCCGTCGCCGACGCCGACTTGGTTGAGAAGTGCGACTTCTACGACGCCTTGCGAGACGCCTACAACGCTTGCCCCACAAGTTCAAGCTCATCATCGGCGACTTCAACGCAAGAGTGGGACCCAGAAGCCACGAAAACGAGAAGTTCATAGGGATCCACTCGATGGAATCACGCAACGACTCAGGAGAACTCCTCGACCTTTTGTGAAACGAATCGTCTGTGGCACACCAACTCGCTGTTCTTCAAACAGCACCACAGGAGATTCACGTTCACCAGCCCGGATGGAAAGCACCGACATGAGCTCGATCACATTCTTGCCAATGGAAAGTTTGTCACCGACACGTCCGTGCTCCCATCCTTCACAAATGGTAGCGACCACCGACTCCTTCGCAGCAATCTCCACTTCCATCTCCACCAGACGAAGTTCGAGCAGCTGAAGAGGAGAAGGCCTCCGAGGAAAGTGCTCGACGAAGTGACTGCTCACGCAGTATCGACAAATGCCACAGCTCCAACGGACGCGGACACTGGCCAGGACTACAACTTCTTGGTCCAGATGCTCCAAAGTCTTCAAGATCAAGCAGTGTGCAAGCCGTCGAATCACTCGTCCAACCGACTCTCGGAGCCTACTCGGAAACTACTGGCGAAACGACGCTCAATGGATAGATCAGACCCCACCTTCAAGTCTCTATCCGAAGAATGTCGAGCAGCAGTAGAAGAAGACCACAAAGAGTTCGCCAAGTCACGTATGCTGAACGCTGCAGTGCAACGGAGAAGCCTGAAGAGAGTGGCGAGAGACATTTCCGAATACAGATCTATCATCCCATCTCTGAAGTCCTCCAGCACCGGCGAAAGGATCACTTCGAGGGCCAAGATGGAGAAGGAGTTGGAGGCGTTCTACTCGGAACTCTTCCGAACCAGAACGACAACTCCCGTACCTGCTGTACCCATCCCTACTGAAACTCCACCACCGTTTCTGCTCTCGGAAGTCCGTGCCG
>LR562888.1:3390-50828 GCA_900536345.3 Caenorhabditis sp. 39 LS-2015
ATGCAAACGGACGATGCAGAACAAGGCGCATCTGGAGTTGGAAGACTTCGAGGCGGAGAACTTGGCCAAGCTGCAGAAGATGTTCTCGCGAAAGTGGGAGTTCGTGTTCATGCAAGCAGAGGCCCAATACAAGTTAGTCATTTTCTCATTTTCTTTTTTGAATTGCTGCTAGCATCGTCTCAGTTTCGAACTCATCCACTTACATTGTGTGAATGCGTGTGTGTGTGTGAATGACGTCAGGAAGACGTCCAAGGGTCTCAATTTTCGGAGAAGTGACACTTAGAACAGTTGGGATCGGGAAACGAACTGAACTAGAATTAGGGACACCCTACATCTCGAAACTTTCAACTTTCTAGTTGAACAATCTCGTTTCGAATGTTTATATTTCTGATTCATCTTGAAGATCTTATGATAGAGAAATGCTTGGATCACCTGCCGCTACAATTTCTTGTTCCTCTCCCCCTTCCAGCCAATCACATCTCGTGCTTTCGGAGGGCTCACGGAGAAAAAGTTCATGTGGGTGTCTTCTTCCGATGACGGCATGTGGGGGAACCATTACCGATTTTTGCCACCGCCGCCGTCGCGGAGCCCATCTCGACTCTTGTGTGCGGGAAATGAGAAGAAGATGGATGTGAGCGTGGAGACGCACCGCCGCCGCCGCTCGAGCAAAAGCGAGAGCCAATCCAAGTAAATTGGAAAAATCGGCGTGTGTGTGACGCCCCTAAAAACCTTGCCGAGGCTGGAAATAATGATGAAGGAGAAGAAGAAGAAGAAAATGGAGAGGATGGAAGAAGGCGTGGCGGAGCCGGATTAGATGAAGAATCGGCTGCCCGCAACCCATTCGTTCCTTCCATTCGCGCTCCTTTCGTCTTCTTCTTATTCTTCTTATTCTTCTTCTTCTTCGCCAATCCATTGCTCTGCTGCTCCAATTGCCCTTAAACTGTTCGAGAGGCAATGGGTGTATTCGGAAAACTGAAAAGTTTACTGTTTTCGAAGAAAACGGCAGCTGATAAGGATAAAGTGTCAAGTGAGACAAGCGACAAGTGGGTGCATCTCCATGTTGCACGGACGCTTTCTGTGATTGTCCTTTTGAAATGTTATATTAATCTCCGAAACTATTAGGGAAAAGTAAATCATTGAACAGTTCGGGTTTTGTAACTTAGAACCTCAAAATCAGATTGATAGAGACTCATTTTTCCAACAGTTTCCTACTAATAATTGATACTAACTAACGTTTTCATTGCGCGCGCATCCAGACATTCTACGCATCATAAAGTATAGGACATTCAGGGTGGACAAGAAGCGAGATCGACAGGAGCGGCAGATCCTCGACAGTCAGGAACGTGCTTTCTGGGATGTTCACCGGCCAGTTCCTGGTTGCGTGAACACTACAGAAGTCGACTTCCGCAAGCTGTCCCGTTCCGGACGACCAAAGTACAGCAGTGGAGGTCACGCGGCCCTCGCAGCCTCTTCTTCTGGAATTGGATGCACTCAATATTCAGCTAGTGTAGCCGCCGCGCATGCCAGTCTTCCATCCACATCTAATGGGAATGCCACGTCACCAAGACAAGAGGCATCCACGTCTAGCAGCAGTGCTCCGTCGACTTCGACTGCGTCGGCGTCGGCCGCGGCGAGCGCAACGACTTCCGCCCCATCAACGTCGACTCCGCCAGTCACTTCAATTGCATCGTAAGTGTCGGAAGTGATGGGCCCATAACCTTAACTCTTTCTTCTTCTTCAGAACAAGCGGCGCGAGCTCGGGCTCTTTCCGTAGTGCCTACTATGCGCGGCCCGGTTTGCGAAGATGTACGCAAGTGCAGGACACGCTCCGACTGGAGATTAATCAACTCAACAACCGGCTCTCGAAAAATGTGCTGCGGACATCGAAAGTGGTGGAGAAGTGAGTGACTCGTTTGAGTGATGACATGAAGAATGTACGTTGTCTTCTTCCAGCTACCTCGCCTATTACGAGCAGCGTCGCGTCTTCGATCCACTGCTAACGCCTCCCGGTTCACAAGCGGATCCGTTCCAGTCGCAGCCAAATCCGTGGATCAATGACACTGTCGACTTTTGGCAGCACGACAAAATGTATCAAACAGCGAGAAAGAAAAACAAATGATAATTGATCATTTCAGCACGGGCGACATTCAAACTCGTCGGCTCAAACTCTGGGAAGACAGTTTCGAAGAGTTGCTTGCCGACTCATTGGGTCGCGAGACTCTTCAGAAGTTCTTGGACAAAGAGTATTCTGGAGAGAACTTGCGGTTTTGGTGGGAAGTTCAGAAGCTGCGGAAGTGTAGTTCTCGGATGGTACCTGTCATGGTTACCGAGATCTACAACGAGTTCATTGATACTCATGCCGCCACATCTCCAGTCAACGTTGATTGTAAGGTGATGGAAGTAACGGAAGAGAATCTGAAGAACCCGAATCGGTGGAGTTTTGATGAGGCGGCGGTGAGTTGAGCACTGGGGAACCTGAATAAGGTTGTGAACTTATTACAGGATCACATCTACTGTCTCATGAAAAACGACAGCTACCAGCGGTTCCTCCGCTCAGAAATCTACAAGGATCTGGTGTTGCAGTCCCGAAAGAAGGTCAGTCTCCTCTGCTTTCCGCCTGCTCTTGCATCCATCTCACTTTCTCGGAATCCCCTCTCAGTTCCGGTTTCAGCTTAGTTTTCCATTTCCTTCCCGTCCGTCCTCCCCGAATGTCATTTTATTTCCTCATTCCCTTCTTTCTTCCGATTGAACGCTTCCTTGAATGCTCGCTCGCCTATTTTGGATTGAATTCAATTTCTGACTTTTCAGAAACATTTCAGAACATTCGAAAACAATAGTCACTTAGAGTTAAGAGCAGGTTAAGCGGCAGAAAACTGACAATCGAACCGCATGTTGTTCCAATCTTCTGATCACTAACCACCCTTTGGTTTTCAAACTTTCTGACCCGAAACAAACTGATTCTAATCCAACTTCTCTCCCCATTCAACATCATCCAATCACACATCCGGTTAACTCTGATTCAGACGACGTTTACCTCGTTGATTGCGCGAAAAGCGTCTCGACGCATCGGTTCGACAATGTCTCGGAACAGTCAGAGCAACAAGACTCTGCATGCCAGCGCCTCTCTCGGTTCGGCTCTCTCCGGTCACGGCTCCTCGTCGTCAATGCTGACTGCGGGTGGCGCCTCTTCGAGTCAGAACCTTCTGCTCGTGCCGCCACAACACCATCTGTATGTGTTCCGTCTTGGGTTGCATCGGAAGCGGTTCAACGGAGAACTGTCCGTTTCTAGACTCTCTAGACTCGGTTGAACCGTTTCCGATCCGTGCCCTCATCGTCTCTCCATCGTCACTGGTCACACACTGGTCACTCGTCTCTCTGCTGCCACTAATCACACTGTCCTGTCCTTGTTTTCTTTCCGTTTTGCATGTTTTTCTCTTTTGATTCGAATGAATTTGCACGATGAGTTCACAATGCACCCCGTGTTTTTTTCTTGCCAAGACCCGTTCCCGAAATGACCTTGACCGAGTGGTTTGTCCATATCTCTGTTTGCTCTGCTGTCTTCTGTCCTTTTTGCATCTTCCTCTATTGGGTGTTCATCTGGTGTGCAAACGTGCTCCAATGAACTGCCACTGGGAAGATGTTGTCTGCTCTCTGCTCTATTCCCCACCCATTCTTTTCTTCCAGTTCATCATCTATTTCATATTCTTTCAGGTAAACCAAAAGGGACCGAAAAGCTTCCTGACCGGCAATCTCCCCTCATTCTCCAATGCAGTCCGCACGAATCTTCACGTCGGTCAGCAAGGATCGTCGTGTTCTCCCACCTCGAATCCCCCGTCCTAGATCATTCAGTACAATGGAGCACTCTTGCATTTATTAAACACTTGCACAATACGTACCGTACCCCTAGTTTATTATCTTCTATCGGTCGCTTTTAGATGGGTTTCAATAGCTTCCGCGTTTTATTCCATTTTGTCTCTTCTTCGAAGTTTTTCTCTCTTGATGTTCGTTGTAGAACACATTCTCTTCTCTCGCTTCTGTAACTTCGACGATGCACTCTCGCCCCAATGACAAGTTGCACCAGGGCGCGTTTGCATCGTCTCTCGCGCACGGACCTATCCACCACAGAGACCTCTTCCACGGCCTAAATGCGCGTGTTTTAGGCCCGTGCGGATTCGAAAGATTTGCCTAATTGTTCTGCTTTCGCACCGCTTTTTCTCCAATTCCCCGTCTAAATTTGTCGTTTTCTCTCAAAAATGTTCCGGTTTTTTCTCTCCCAAATTTGAAAATTGCTTTGTATTTTTTGTCTAGTCTGTCACATTTTCAGCATCATTCCACCCGCATTTTCCAATTTTCCTTCTCTCTCCAAGATTTCGTTCACCTATAAAACCAAAAAAAACTACAAAAATTAGGTTTTGATTACTCCTGTCCATCACCAGAAAACAGTTTTCTCCTCCTCCTCTTTATGCTCTTTTCCTTTCCAATTTCTGTAAAGACACCGTTGAATAGTCATATTTGTCCTGATAGCTCGTGCGCATTCAATCGCTTCTTCCCCCTTGATCCATTAATATTATTCGTTCTCTCATCAGAAAAACAAATGTTCTTTGGTATCTTTTCGTCTCTGTAACTAACGCCCTTTCCATGTTTTTTTCTCGTTTTTGTCGATGCCCGCGGAATTGACCTCTTTATGAATAAATCATCTGAAATTAAATTCAAAAATTAGCATTGAAATTGGAATCGAAAATGAGATTAAATGAATACAAAATTGCAATTAGTTTATGATGGCGACTTCGATGGTTCTTCGGCCTTGCGCTGTTTGGCTCTTTCTCGTTCTCGACGTTCCTGGACTTCGATGTTTCGCAACTCGTCACGGACCTGAAAGAAACGAATGCAATGTTCATCAGAACTCCACCACAAGACTCACTTTCTGTGCCAAGTCAGCCTCTCTCCTCCGATCTTCCTCCTCTTTGGCCAGCTCTTGCCTTGTCTTCTTCAATGCCTGATTCATCTGCTGCTTCACTCGTCTTGTCATTTCTCTCTTCTTCTGCGTTTCTTCATCTTCTTCATCACTGCTCCGATCATCTGTCACCCCCTTCTTTTCCTTTACCATCTTCTTTGTTAGTTTCACTCGTCGCTTTCTGTTCTCAATTTCGATGCGTTCTTTCTCAGAATCAGACATACTCGATCTGAAAAACAATAACATCAAGGATTTTTAATTTTGACTTCATAACACTGACCTGATTTCCAGCATCTTCACATCTTCCCCAATACTTTCAGCTTCACTACTCTCCACAATCGTTACTTCTTCCTTCTTCACAACCTCCTGATCCGCTGGCATAGTTGATTTTGGTATGATGATTTCAAAAACCGAATCTCTTTTTTCTAAGGGTTTCTCCTTTCGTTTTCTGTCTTCTTCTTTCGAACGATCTTCTCTCGACTTTCGTCCATCTCTGGATCTTGACCGATGACGTCTTCTGCTGGTACTGCGACGCCTTCTTGAAGTGGATCTTCGATGACTTCTTCTGTTACGGTCTCTAGATCTGCTACGCCTTCTGGATCGAGAACGACTCCTTCGGCGATCACGTGATCGACTCCTCCTTCTATCTCGCGAACGACTTCTTCTTCGTCTATACCTATCTCGTGAGCGTGAACGACTTCTCGATCTTTCTGGAGGAGAGCGTGTTCTTGATCTCCGACTCATTCTTCTGTCTCCACTTGCAGCGCCAGCTTTCAGTCCACCCCAGTCCACTTTTTCATCATCGTTTCCTCTATTCTTAGACAATTTCAGAATCTTTCGATACTCTTCCGACGGAAGTTCTGGACCAACAACCGTCTTCTTCACCTCCTCGTCGCTATCACGTTCAGTGGGTCCTCCGAATGTTGTTATGAACTCTGGCTTCGTTCTTCTGTCGTCGTCATCGTCACTTCCTTCCAAGTCTTCCATTATTTTATCAATTTTCGATTTTTTCTGGCTCTGATTTATAAATCCGAGAAGAGTGGCAGTGGCTCCGTTTTCTCCTACGACCAGCCCTTTACCAACGATCGCTTGGCGTTGTTGTCGGAGCAGCATCCTCTCATGTTTCGATTCGCGACCCTGAAATAAAAAAGATGAATAACGGAACGTTTGGGGCAAGGATTAGGGAGAGAAACAAGAGCACAGGCTTGAAAAGTATAAAAATGGAAATTCGTGGGCGGCAGAATTACTTATAGGAACATGGGTTACGGACAGAGAGCTGCGCCTTTTGTCGGTCGATTTGTTTCAGCTGCGCCGCATCGCGCAACGCTTCCTGATCTGCTCTGAGAAGAGCACAAAACAGTCCACGTTTCACTCCGAACTCTTCGCCACTTATGTTCACAACACGTTGAGTTTCCGGGTTGAGATGAGCAGTGTCCAAATCAACGTCTGGAAAAAAAACTTATATTTTAGAAGAATAACGAAAAAACTTACCGAGATCTTGTAGTTCGTCAATTTCTTCTTCGCTTTCGTCATCGGAAGCTTCCTTCTGCGCACTCCCCTTGACAACTTCTGAATCGTCATAACTGAATCCGATCGTTGATTTCTTCTCTGCTGACTTTTTCTTTTTCTCCGCTTCAAGTTTCTTTGCGTTATCCTTTTCCATATGGTAGAACTCGCGATCGGTGATCTTTCGCAAATATTGTTTTTCCGTGACTCCTTTGTAATCATTGATAATCAAAACGCGATATCTCTCAAAATCCGTCACAATCTGTTCTTTCTCATCAATATTCGTCTCCTGCTTTTTTTTCGGAATCACGTCATCTTCGTCGTCAATGAGATCCATTTTTGATAGATGAGAACGGACATCGAATCGGTCGATAGTAATGGATGGATCTCCTTGCCATGGGCGTCTGATAAATTTCAAACAATTTTCAGAAAATTTGAAGAGACAACTTACAGGATGTTGGAATCTTCTGCAGCTCTGGCAATACCCAAATCGGCATGAATGTGAGCCTTCCGACCGTGAACTTGCATGAATTGTTCAGGATCTTTTCTCTGAAAATTGCCAAAGTGTAATGCTTCTTAATATGAATACCTATAGGTACCTACCACATTCTCGAAGTATCGTCTTTTCCGCTCTGCACGTTTTGATTGGTCAATCATCGTGGAGCGCAGGAGTTTCTCCTGTCGGCGTGCTTCGTGCCACATTGTCTGAAATTGAATATTTTTTGAAATACATAGGAAATTCAATATTTAAAATTTCTATTTAGAAAAAGCTTAAATTTGAAAAAAAAACAGAATTTCAGCAGTGAAAAATTAAAAGTGTAGATTTACGATAAACAAAGACAGGGCGCAATACTGGAGCATCGTTAGTGTTTTTTCTCTGCGTCTCGCCGAATTGCCACTTGATCCCGTGCTGCCTCATAATTGAGGTGTCAAACCGTACTACGGTAAAGTCAATGAAGCTTAGAAACCAGTTTTAGCAGTCAAAAAACATTGAATGATTGTGGCTTGAAATAACTTGTTGGCCGAGTGAATGGGGTTCGAATGAACTGTTTACTGCGGGGGAAGTCAGTCGGAACTGTTTACAACTGACTTTCGGAAGCATATCAAAAGTTAAACTTAACGATTTTTGTAAATATTTAGCAGAGAGAGAGAGAAACCTGACCTACATAACTCGCAAAGCAAGCAGTTTCCTCCAGTTCCAAACACTTCCATTTTGTCTCTCTTCGACGAGAGAAGGACAATGGCATGTCCATTCGACCTTCCTGTTTACACCCCGAAGAACATTGTTCACAACTTGACAAGACCTCGTACTTCTTGTGTTATAGCATCCCCCACTACAACTTCTCATTTGTTTTTTCCTCTTCTTTCATAATCTAATCTGCCACTGAAATCGGACACAGGAGGAGGAGAGACGGGGCACTCGGGTGCGACCTGTCCGATTCACCTTCGACGAGAAGTAGTCATTGTTTCCTTTCCTTCAGACTCACATACACCATGAATACGACCTTCTTTCAACTTTTTATATTTGTGGCACTGGTGGAGTACGGTAAGAAGACCATTCAAACCTTTTTTCATTGAGTTTTTGAAGCGATTTCTGTGAACTGTCGTCAAGAAAAGGACACGGGAGTAAACTGCGACAACAAGCCGATCACTCTCAAGTTCTACTTCGATATTCGAACCAGTAAGATATTTAGATAGCGTGAATGACTTTTTATGAAACAATTCCAGACGTCTGCCAGCCGCTCTTCTACAGAGGATGTGCTGGAAATGACAATCGTTTCGAGACCCGAGAAGCATGTTCTGATGCTTGTGTTCCGAAGAA
Organism: Caenorhabditis sp. 39 LS-2015; assembly: GCA_900536345.3. NCBI lineage: Eukaryota > Metazoa > Nematoda > Chromadorea > Rhabditida > Rhabditidae > Caenorhabditis > Caenorhabditis waitukubuli. Next base: position 11,673 of record LR562888.1, read on the forward strand.
ACCAGGGAAAGGAAAGAAGGATGAGAAGGAAGTGAAAGGAGAAGAAGGAGAAGAAGAAGAGGAGGACGATGACAGCGAGGAGGAAGAGCAGATCGCCAAGGACATGTCTCTCGTCGGTCAGTTCTTGGTGCTCTTTTTGATCATTCTGTGTCCATTCCAGTGAACATGTGCAAATTGGCCACCGATGCTAAGATCGACACCAAAGTTCAAAAGTGCGACAATGGCTGCCCAACAGGTTACCGATGCACCAAGAAGAACTTCTGCTGTCCCTCCAAAGAGCATCTCTGCGCCCTCCCCGCCGCTTCCGGATCAGAACGTCTCGCCTTCAAGCACTACGGGCGGTACGCTTACCAACCGGGACTCAAGAATTGCATTCGATTCTCCTATTTTGGACTAGGAGGCAACTATAACAACTTTTTGACGTACAACGACTGTAAGAAGTTCTGCATGTCCACAGATTGAACCCGTCCTTTATGATTGCGAATAAATGATAAAATAAAGTATTCCACTGTATTTTTAATTAACAAGTTTCGGAGATCTGTTGTGTCGGATCCGTTGATTCTCATCCAGAACATCAGACAACATTCTATCCAGCTGGGCTATTGAGTACCGCCTCGGAGGCTGTTTCATCGTCTCCAAATCAAGAAACTTCTCCTGAAAAGAAGAAGGATTCGGAAAACAGCAGGAAACACTTCTCACTTTGTTCTTGCTGGTTCCCAACTTTGCCGTTTTCGGCAGAGTGCCCGACGAAAAGCGTTGAATGATGTTGTCGATGGTTACCCTCTGCGGCGAATCGACCTGTCCCGTCTTGAAGACATTGTACTGCCATCTAAGGAAAGAAATGGAATGGAGGTCGAATAGGCGAGGAAACAAACTGGTTGACGACTGCCAAGCAGAACGCAGGCGAACCGTCCGAGTTGGTGTGGTCGGGAAATGTCCAGTGAACCTCTGAAACAAACAGCATTGACAGATGGGTCTCGAGTAATCTCGACACCTTTGGATACAAGTGCAGGGTTCCGAATGACAAGAACTCCCCAAGTTCCTCCGTAAATGTCTTCCAGTATTCTCCTTATCATCTGCATCTGAGTCACTGCGTCTTTGGTCGTTTCAGCTGCTCGCTGAATTACTGATCTTATCGGTGCAGTCGGGCAATTGTTGAGACCTGAAAATGAGAAAAAAGAGGAAAACATACACGGGGACAACAAAAATATTTGAGAACTATTTACCTGAGCAAAGATACGGAATGATTAGGCAAAACAAAAGGAATCTCAGTGGCGGCGTCATGTGGAAACGCTTTCGGGGAATCATTCGGGAGAATTTAGAGAATGAGTTTGTGATGCGGAGGAGAAGGCGACGACGAGTTTTTTGGGAGGAAACTGTATTTGTGACAAAGTTACATTTCACAGTTTCTTCCTCCCCACCAGTCACCACAATTTTGACGGACAAGGAGAGGACAAGAGACACAGAGAATTGGCGAGAAACACTGCCAACTGGTTCATTCAAGGGCTTCGAATTGGCGCTTGCCAGAGAGGAAATGAGGACGCAAATGGTCATCGAGGTCAAGTTCTCTGAAATTGGACCGAGATACTGGGAAAGGAGAACATTATGAAGTTTCTGAGGAATTAAATAACACATTTGTTTGGTTTTAGAAAATTATTTGCAGCCAATCAGTTCTTGTTTTTGAGCTGGAACCGTATCCTCTGTTTTCGGTTTGTACGGGTGTTACATCACAGAAAGGTTATGAAATATGCTTCGGGACTAAATTTCTGACCATATCAGTTCCAATGTCAATGGATTCATCACCGCTACTCTCCTATCATTTTCGATACTCGTCTCCATTCATTCACGTGGGAGCGAAACAAACAACTTTACAACACTCTCTCTCTTGCTATTTCTTCCGATTCGGTTCAGTGTTCTTTGCTATTGCTCACCATAAATTCTCCTAACGACGGAGACCACGACTGACGTCGAAATTGGCATACATTTGTTTGTTTTCAGAAGAGATGCTGTCAGAAGTGATGGTCTGGCTGGGCCTCTGGTCCCGTGAACAGCTGGACAAGTCAAAAGTCGTTCTTCCGGACATTGGACAAGATTCGGAAAAGGATGATTACTCTGAAGAAAGGAGAAGCGAAATGGAAGACGATTCAACGACTGTTTATACGAATGATCCGGACTTTTCGGAACTGTCAACTGAACTTGACTGCGAGTCTATGTTAAACTTGGAAACCTCCTCAGCAGATGAACATTTTTTAGAAGACACTCTGGTAGATATGAGGAGGAAAATTGAGGCAAGATCGCATTTCAAAATGAAAGTATCAACAAGTTTGCAGATTCTCGAGATGGAAACTTGGAAAATGCAGGTTAGAAATTTGAAAAAGATGATGAAGCACAAGGAGTCAATGTGAGGAAGCCGACACTTGCTATCCGAAGATTCCATTCCTTTTTTCAGAGATCTGTCTTGGAAGAAGACGAGTCTAGCTTCGCAGTCCATCTGCAGCTCTTTCAAAGAGCTCTCAATCCATTCAAAAGTTCAAGGAACCAAAGGACATTTGCATTCTTTGAACAGTCTGCTTCATGGTCATGTTCAAGAAGCAATTGAACAGTCTGAAAATTTGAGGAATGGTATCTCGGATCATCACTCATCCAACGAGTGGACCAGCAGTATGCAACGTTTGATTCAGGGCGTTGGCGAATTGCACAAAGAACTGATGAACTCGACAGCTCATCGAGAAGACATTCACGTTTCGTTGATAGTAGGTTGACCCTGTTTGTATGTTTTGGGATATGGTACCTTCTAGACAACAGTGAGATACTTTGAGGAGAGAGTTAATGGACAGAGTCTTGCGGAAATCGTTCAGCATCTGCGGAAGAATCCGACCAGGAAAAATGAAATAATGGCAGGACACCTTCAAATTTTGGCAGAATTCAAGACTGATGCATTGAGAATCATTCAGACACTACATACAAACTGTGCTTCTCCTCCTGATTCAATGAATTCATTTGATCCTTCATACATAGATCCCTTTTAGAAAGTACTCCCACCCCTTGCTTGCCATCTCTCCGCTCCCATCTGTATTCATGCTGAGGAAATGTCTTGCTCACCCTTAGTTCCCCTCCCCCTTCATCGTTTTCCAAAGGGCGGTAAACAACTGATCGCTCTTTCTTTATGACTGTTTCTCGTCTTTTCTTTTCCATTTCATAATCCTTTTTTTTTCTTCCGAGCCATCATGAACAACTCGCCGTCTAACTTTCCTTTTCTCCCCTCATCACTTGCTTTCCAAACTTTTCTTCCTCACTCCTATTTCTTATCACCCGAAACGTATTCGACAAACAATTTTGTTTTCTCCTATTCTGTTGCATTCCCTACCCTCTTTGATTGTTTTAATAAACAGTTCTTTATTCCAATTCTACTACAGATGAGTTCAGGAAGACGTTCGTCCACCGAAGATCTTTTCGACTCTGAGCATCCAAAAAGCATCGGAACAAACAAGGACACTGATCGATTTCTCTCTAATAATTGGGTTTTTATCGAAGAATTCTTGACGAACCCTTCCTCTTTTCTATTTCAAATGGCTGTAAGTCTTTCTTTTTTGTATGAAGTGATGGAGTTTTGATCATTTAGAATCTCAGCAAAATAGCAGTTTACGGCACTATTATAGTAGTTGGGGTCAGCTTTGTGGCCTATGTGTATCTGAAAGAATACAATCGAGGCAATAATGACTATAACCCACGATTGCGGAAGTTGAAAGAAGAAAATGAACGGAGATGCAACGAAATACAAAGGAAAATGGAGAGAGATCGGAGAGAGTTCGAGATGGAACAAAGGTATCTTATGAGGGAACACGGTATGAACTACAGAAGAATTCAGGAGGGAAGAGGAAGAGTTTCTGAGACTTCAGCAATCGAGACAAGCGAAGAAAAAAGAGAAGATGCACGAGAACTTGAAGAATATTGCAGAAGAGAACAGAAAGAATGAATTGAAGAGGGAGAAAGATCGAGAAGGTGAGCGAGACTCTGATGATTATGAGGTTATGTCGAATTGTTTAGAAAGTGACAAAATGCTTGCGAAAATGAGATTAGATCTACATAACGATCAGTTCTGGAAGGATCAAGTGAGTTGTGAATGAACCGGAAAATGAAATAAAGAGAAAGTTCCAGATGACAAACTTGAATATTGATCTTCTTCAAGGAAAATATCGAGAAGAGCTGAGTGACATTGAAGATGAGATTGACAAGAACAGAGAGAGAAACCAAGAGAGAATAGCTACCGAAAACACGAGAATCAACGAGAAGCGAGATGAATTCGAAAAGGAAGAAATGGAACAAGAGAGGAAGATGCAGAAGGAGCACGAGCGACACGAAGCAAATCTGGAGAGAATCCGTCAGAAATTGGAGGAACAATTGGGAGAAATGCGCAGGAGAGATACTCAGAGACGAATCGAACTGGAGGCTCAGTTGCGAGAGATTCACCGAATGCTGCGGAATCAAGTATGGAATGAAATCATTGAGAACAACTGGACGAGACGACTCGGTGTTCTGAGATCAGCCAATAACGATGTGAATCAGATGTTTAGAACAGTCAGAGAGCACTCCAGAAACGGGAAAATGGAAAGAGAACATGTCAGGAATCTGCTGGAAGCAATCAGAAGTGAGAGAAGACTCATGGACAATGAATACAAGGAAATGGAGAAGATGTATGCTTCCACCGGGAAACTGTTCTTGCTGGACATCAAAAGTGCATTGGAAGATGTCAGAGACAGCTGCGATAAGATGAGTGCTTCGATTGAGGTATGCAGAACGGGAACTACTGAAACTGAAAACAGGGAAAGTTCAGAACGGTCAGAACATGGATCAGTGCTTTGCGGAACTGTCGAGTGCTTCATCGGCTATTCCAACACTTGCAGAATTGAAGCGAAAGTATTCAGAAACCATGAGACAGGGAAGTTGAACATTCACAGGAGACGTTTTCATTTGTAATAAGTGCAATAAAATATTAGATTCATTTTTTTTCAAATTTAAGTTCTCCAACCGAGGTTCCCGCCTACAAGAATATCTGGTACTGTATTCACTGACTTTTATTGTTTTCAATACCATTTCTCCTTGACTAATGTCCACTTCTTATCACAATTCTTATCAAATTGTTCTACACGTTCCCTTGCTCAGTCTTGCTACTTCTATATTATTCCTCAACATGATTCCGTTCCCGATTCAGTTTCATTTTGGTTCTCTTTGTTCTTTTTAAACCGTTTTCATTCCATCGATTCACTTCTTTTCAGAACTCTCCGATTTTTAAGGTGTCTCCACGTGGCAATAATGGCATACGTCGCAGCAGCAGAAACCGCACTGAAGTTTCTTCCTCTCATAATGGCAGCTCCGCCATTAATCGATAGTTTCGTTAACACTACTGCGAACTGTAGGAGAACATATGAAGAGACAACTGCAGTAAGTTAACAGACTGATATTTTGTTGATGATGATGTGGGTTCAGATTGCTCCCGCTGCCAAGTATGAGGCATTGAAAAAGTACAGAGAGGATAGTAAAAGAGAGCATGAAGCAACGTTGAACAAAATGGAAGAAAGTGAGTTGGCAGGCACTGAACAAGTATCCAAATATTTCGAATGTTCAGTGAATGAGAACCTGATGAAATCGGCAAAGGAGCAGGAAGAGGAGGCGGATCGGAGACTGCGTGAGCAGAAAAAAGAGAATGATGCTGACTTGGAGTAGGGAACAATCAGTTTGAGACAAAGGAATGTGTGTATTGCAGGGTTCTACGCAAGAAAATGAAAGAAAACGAGGAGAAGCATCTGGAGAATATGCGGAAGATGAATGAGGAACATTCGTCGAAGATGAGAACAATTCAGGAAGAAACGAAGGAAGCAAAGGAGAAAACGGAGAAGGAACATAGGGAAAAGGTGAGAAAAAAAAAGAAAGGGAATTAGGAAACAGAACAAGAGAGACTGTTATAGATGAAAGAGTTGGAAGAAGAACATAGAAGAGAAAAGAAGGAGGCTCAGGATAAGTTAGAGAAGACCAAGATGGAAGCGGATGCGAAAATAAGAGAAGCAGTAGCGGAGAAGGAGAAAGTTATCAAGGAGAGGAAGGAAGCTCAGGAGATGTTCGGCCAGCAGATGAAGCGGTTGGCCGAGGAACAGCACTCAACTGTCTTGAGAATTCAGCAGGAAACTTCCCAGTTGAAACTTGAAAATGCGAAGGAAAGAAGGTACTGAACAGATATTCAAGTTCTCGGCGGAATAGTCATTCTGATTCAGACTTCAACTCGAAGAAACGAGCAAATTGTCACTGGAACAGCTGGAGCAGCGGACAACTGCTCTTGTGAACCAGTTAACATTGGAAACAAATCGGGAACTGATTAGAAAGTTTCAATCGTTGGTTGGTCCGATGGAGGAGATCAACAATTCAGTAAAGAATATCCAGACGGAAGTATGAATTTAACTATTTACTCAGACTCCCTAGAGCATGACTACTTTCAGTGTCTGTGTGGTGATCTCCCTGTGTCCGTCGAGCCAGGGAGACTCGATCCTGATTTTGCAGTTCTCGGAACACAGAAAGCAGTTTTTAATAGTCGCCTGAGAAACTATCGACAGAATGTGATCAACGCAACTATGGTACATCCGGAAATATTCAGAACATGCCAGGTACGTGTCAAATGGAGAAATGGGACCATAGGAACCAGTTGACACCTTTAGGAATTCATCACTGAAATGTCCAGTTGTGTTGAAGATCAAGAGCTCTCTTCACTGATACTCCGTTTGCCGAGGGCGATAGATGCGGATGACTCTGGCATGGTGAAGCACTTTGGACAGATTGCTGCGAGAAAAAACACAGAATTCAAAGAACTCTGTGGCCGGATTGAACAAGGAATGAGCAACTTGACATTGTCTCATTTGCACGAGAATCGAGCTGTACACAATGGAAATGAGAGCGGAATTGAGAACTAATCAGATACTTTCTGAGGAACACTTTATATACTTTTTGAAAGAAACTATCAATATTGGATGTTTTCCTTGATTTATCTGCCAACGGTTGATCCCCGTTCGAGTATACTTTTGTTTTGTTTATCAACAATCCCTTTTTCAATATTCTTATATTATCAGATCAGTTTACTGTTTCAAATCTAATCCTTTTTTTGAGGAAAGATGGGTTTCCTGGCTGGTTTCCTCAAAGTGGTTACTGTGGTTCCTGCCTGCGTTGAAGCAGTTGACAGTGTTGTGAACGGCATTCAGAAGATCAGAGCGGTAAGAAAGTGAGTGGTTTGTGCTTCAAAGAACCATATTTCAGAATGCACCACGGGCAAAACTGGAAGCATTGAAAAAATGTAGAGCAGAAAGTGAACAACTTCATGAGAAAGCGAAGAGCGAAATCAACAGAAGTGAGCTCTTTCATGACTAGATGACAAGATAAAACGACTGTTTTCAGTGCACGAAGAAGCTCAAAAATGTGCGCAGGAGGACGAAGAAGCGGCGGAGAGGAGAATCAAGAAGCAGAAAGAAGAAAACGATGAAGCTCTGGAGTGGGAAAGACCATGTGAATATGACAATCATATTTACTTCCAGAGAACTCCGCAAGAAAATCGAACAGGGAGCTGAGAAACACGAGAAGAATATGAGGGATATGGAAGAGAAACATAAGCAGAAAATGAAGGAGTTGAGAACCGAAACGAGCGAAATTAGGGAGAAAGTGGAGAAAGAACACAAGGAGAAGGTAAGCAGGGGGAAGATGAAGGGGAGAAGATGGAGGTTGCAGATGAATACTCTCGATAAGGAACAGAAACAGGAGAAGAAGGAGGCTCAGGAAAAACTGGAAAAGGTGAAATTGGAAGGAGAGAGAAAGATCAAGGAAGCGGAGAAAGAGAAGCATGAAGTGACGAAGCAAAGAGAAGAGGCACTGGCTCTTTATAATCAGGAAATGGAAAAGTTGATGAAGGCAAATCATGAACATGTGTTGGCAATACAAAGAGAAAGCGACAGAATGAGAAAGGAAAACTGCCAGCTGAAGATGTTAGTTGGTCTGAACTGGTTCCGCTGATTAATAACACAACAAATTCAGAGAGCAACTCAAAGAGAAAGATCATTTGACTACTGAACATCTGAACAAGATAACTCAAGACATGACCAGACACTTCAATTTACAATCAAACAAAGAGCTGATTGGCAAGTTTCAGTCAATCATGGAACCCGTTTATAAGACGAGAAACTCTTTGGAAGCTATATGTCTCGAGGTCAGTTTGATAGTTTCTTAGTTGTGAGGCAGCATGTGTGTTTCAGTGTTCTAATCCAGACGAACCGGTCCTTCCTGGAGTTCTCGAACCCGATTTCGCGGCAATCGGAACGGAACGAGCGAAGTATCAGACTCGAGTCAACTCCTACCGCCAATTTGTTATCAATACCCCTCGAGCTCACCCCGAAATCTTGAAAGCATGTAGTGTGAGTGTTTCAATTATCATTATTGAAATGGACAAACAATGGCAGAAGGAAGAGAGCGTTCCTACGAAAATCACTAAGTTTTGATTAGTATCTCTCAATTTGTTTTCAGGCATTTATTACCCGCATGGACAAAACGATGGAGACTCGCGAACTGCTTGCACTCACTAAACAACTGCCGAAAGCCATTGATTCTGACAATCACACAGCCATCCGAGAGTTTTGCAAAGTTGCTGAGAACCTAGAGAAAGAGATCAGAAACATCCGAGACGATCTCAACAAACAATACGATTCATGGGTTGTGAGACATTTGAATGACTCCTCGAATGGACAGAACCAGCAATGTTTGGAAAACTAATCAACACACATCTCTGTTCACTTTTCTTGACTTTTAAAAATTAAAAACAAAATTTTCTTTTTCTTTTCTGAACTCAAAATTGGTTGTCAACCAAACAAACTGTTATCTATAGACTATATATATATTCTTCTTTCTTTAATTGGTTCAATATTTCAGCGATAGATAACCTTTTCGCATGGATCAACAAGAACCGGCAACAACACGAGAAGAGTGAGTTCGAGCTTGTTTTTTGAGCGGCAATTTTTTTTTTCTAAATTCTAGAATAAATCGGGAAATCGACGAACTCAAAAGGGCACTTTCGCAACACTTGGAACGCGGAATTCAAAATGAGAATCATCGAGCATTCTGCGAATTGATCAGGATCATTCACACCGTCATCGAACATCTTCAAAACATTTCGGTTTTGGTAAGTAGACCGCAATGTTAATCTTTAGTGGAGCATTTGTTCAGTGTGCACCGCTTTTCGGACAAGAACCCGATGTCGAACCGGGCATTTTGGACAGCGATTTAGATGGATTGAACACTCAGTTGCTTATTTTTCGGAACAGACTCCACGATTTTTCCGTAAAAGTAGGCAATCAGCAAAGGATGACGCAATTGGTCAGATTGCCAAAACTTGAAAAAAAAAAGTTCTCTCGATCACATTTTAGGCATTTTTGAACCATGCTCGAGATATATTTGCAAATCCGGTAGTGACTTCTACGCGTATGACACTCAAAAAGTTAATTGAAGAGAGAAGATTAGAAGAGATAAAAAGATATGGAGATGCGATAGTTGGGGTCTTAGAACGGTTGAAAAGGACAATGATCGAGTTCCGAGATGATGTGATCCCGCTAGAGAACAATGAGAACTAGTATGCCTTCAGATTGCACCTTATCTTATTATGAAGCTTTTTTTGAGTTAACTGCTTTCACTTTTTGTTTTTAGTATAAGTTGTTCTTTAATCAACTAACACTCTATTTTTAAAAATATTCTAACTCCTTTTCTCTCAAAATTACTGTTCAGATGGATAGTCCAGAGAATCTCCAGATGGCACAGCAGTAAGTTGTTAACAGCTCTATAGCAGATTAGCAGATTTTGAGAATTGCAGGAGGTTGGAGATTCATCAACAAAAATTAATGCAATTGGAAAAACTTTTGGAGCAGTTGAGCAGTCATAGAAATGCAGCTTTTCAAGCAGAAACTCAGAGGGCATTGCTCAACATAGCGAAGATTTGCAGCGAGGTGATGGAATGTTTACGGAATATCAGGACATGGGTATGTTCTGGATCGTTTCGAGAAGAACAATGGGAACTCACTTCCAGTGCATGCCGTTGTTCGCTGAAAATCCAAAAGTTGAACCAGGTATTTTGGATCAAGACTTGCAACAATTGAAAGATCAGGGAAACCAGTTCAACAATGTCTTCGATAGCTTTATTCGTAGAACAGTTTCTATTCGAGTGGAAGACAATCAGATGGTTAGTTTGCAGAAGTGCAGTCTTTCTGATCTCTCTGACTGTCAGAAATTCGTGCAAGACGTCCGAAAACTATTATCAAGTGATACCGTTTGTGCAATATGTTCAAAGTTATCAGGAATGATCTCGAACAGAAATATTCCAGAAATCAAAAGATACGGTAGTTTAGCAGCAATTTTACATCAAGATCTGGAGAAAATAATGAGCGATTTCACAAATGATATCTCCGCAAAAGTAAATGGAAAATAAAACACTTTCTTAAGATCAATTTTGATAATTTTGATAACTAACGTTGCAAACGTTTCCCATACTTGTTTTTTTCTTAAAACTTTGTTCATGGTTTCTTTGAAACAAAAAAATATAGAGAAAATGGGATGTTGTTGCTGTAAATGTTGTTGCGATACCAAAGAAGAAAACAATGAGGAGTATGCTCCAGTAAGTTGAGAATTAGATGTGAATTGCATTACGAACATATTATAGACACACGGAAGACAGTACAACTATGAGCATAATGGACAGAGGAGAGAGCAGGCGGTAATTAATAATCGGTCAGTGATAAGTAATTATCAATCATTTGAAAGGTGAGAATATTTCATACTGAACTTTGAACTTATTTCCAGAGAACAAGCAAAAGCGGATGAAGAAGAGAATAGGAGAGCAGAAGAGCTCCGTCAAAAGAGGATTCAGAAACGGAAAGAAATGAGGGAAACATTGGAGAGAGAGGAGGAAGCGAACGATTCGAGGAGACGCAGACAGGAAGACGGTTAGTTGGAGACACGAAGAGAGAATGGACAGTGTTGAATGTTTAGGGAGACGGAAAACATTTGATAGTGATCTGCAGAAGAGGAAAGAGGAGCATGAAAGGAAGGATGAAGAAATGAGAAAAAGGGTGAAGGAAATCGTAGATGAAATGAACAGAGGCTATGAATTGGATTATAGGTTAGACAGACAATAAAGAAAAATTAATAGAAGAATAGATTGTTTAGGAGAAAATTAGAATTGGAACAGGAAAAAGTGATCATAGAAAGGATGATTATAGACGAACAATTGATGTTTAACGAGGTGATGGAAGAGAAGAAGAGGTGGGATCTGATGGACCGATCTGATGCTTATGAAAGTATTTTCAGAGAATTTGACAATGCGCAACAAGCCCATCAGGCTAAAATGAAGAAGATCGAATCTGATTTCCTCGAAAAGCAAGAAAAGTTGCTGAAAGAGGCTGAGCAACGACGGCAGGAGATGAAGTATCAACTGGATGCCATCTGGAAGATGTTCCAGTTGGCTGTCTGGAATCAAATCATTGAAAATAACTGGACAAACCGACTGAACAGTTTGAGGTTCTAACATCTGCTCTTTGTCATCGTATTCAGATATACTTTCAGAAGTGCAAACAAAGATTCTCAGAGACTAGAAAGATTATGCATTGGGACGCATATCGAGCAGTCGAAACTCCAAGAATGGAGACTTGTTCTCGATATTCTTCTGGAGATGATGAAAGAAGAATCACAGAATATGTCGATTATGTATACAAACACTGGAAAAAGTTTTCTTTTGAAAATCAAGGTTATCAAGAAAGAGGAAAACATTTGTTAAACAGTTCTTTTAGGATGCTGTTGATGACGTGGCTTCGAAGTCTCAAAAACTGCTGGATGAACTGAGTTATTCTCCCCTGCTGGAGGACAAGTTGAGACGTCTATCTTCCGATCTGAACAGATCTTGCAATTCCATTCCGACTCTAGCCGAGCTGAAACTGAGTTACTACTCTGAAATGCACAACTCAAAATGAGAAAGCATATCCGTTGATACTGCTTTTCATATTGACAGCATACATGTCATTTAAACAACGATAAACATTGTTTTTTTCTGGTTTCCAGGCTTGATTCTGTTATCATGTCGAACGACTTGTTGCATACCTTTCTTCTGTTTCCATGTCTCGTTCCGTTATTGTTCCTCTGTTGCTTCCTCCTCAATTCATGTTTTTTCCAGATGGATCCGAATGAATCTGATTCGAATCAACAACATATTGTGAGTACGGACCAATTATTTGACAATGAGGAATTACCGTTTCAGCCTATCTCTTCTAATCAGAACCCTCGTCCCGCGGAGAACAACGTTACAGTAAGTAGTTCTCATTTGGTTCAGTCAAGAAAATCTTCAGGGTTCCGCTGTTCCGCCCCAAAGAGAACACGAGGATGATATCATCCGAAATCAAATTCCAGCTGCAGTTACTTCTTTTTTAGAAGAAGTTCAAAGGGTCGCCTCTGATACGGCAAACGCACTCACTGAATTCCAAAGTTTTCTCTCTAGTATAACGTCTTCGACAGATTCCAATAATATTCCAATTAAATCAACGACTCGTGCGAATGAACCCGAAATGACTGAAACAATTTTGGAAACGGAAACGGCAGTGAAATCGGAATTTGATGATGAATGGGAGAAATATCTGCAAGAGGAAGAGACGAAACGGCGAGAGGAAGAGTGAGTTGAATCAGGACGATAAGAACTGATCAAGAGACTTTTCAGAAGACAATATGAGGAAGAGAAAAGAAAAAGAATAAGAGCGAAGGAGGAGCAGGTTAAGGAATTTGTGGAGAAAGAGAGAAGAACGGAAAAGGAGAGGAACATGGAACTGGAAGAGAAGACGGAAAGAATGGAGAAGGATCGGGACGAACTGAGGAAAAGACTGGCGGAAGAGGAGCAACAACGGGAGAAGGTCAGGGGAAATGGGTGTATAGAAAATGGGGAAAGGGAACAGTTTCAGAATCGACAAGAGCTGATTGCAGATGGGATGCAGAAAATGCATGAAGACAACTTGGAAATTGAGGAAGATATGAAACAGTGAGTGGAAATTTGCAAACGATATAGGTGACAACAGTTTCTTTTTTTAGAAAAAGGACGGAAACCGAGATTCAACTTGAGGAAGTGCACGAAATTATAGCTGAGAAACGGAAAGAACATTGGGAACAAATGGACGAAAAAAGCAAGTACTGAAATCCAAAGCTCTGTTTGCATGTATTGCATTGCCAAACATTTTTCAGAGAGGCTAGTGGAGAAAATACAGAACATAAAGAGAGAATGAAAAGAATTAGGGAGGAATATGAAAAACAACGGGAGAAATCGAGGAAAATGTGGGATGAAAGACGGAGAAAACTGCAGGAACAATGCAAACAACTGGAACTCATGTTGAAGTATCAAGTGTGGAATGAGATCGTAGAGGGCAATTGGACGAATCGATTGAACTTTCTGAGATCTGCGAACAGGGAAGTGAGCAGATGCTGGGCCGATTTGCTGCGAACAGTAGGCGATCGGATTTCAGGAAGTTAACAATGCAAAAACCATTCAGACTAGAGCATTGAGCAACTCTCTGAATCTCCAGGACGCTGTTGCGGTAGAACAACAGAAGACTCTTGTCCTTGCTCAAGTGGGAACAATGATAGATGCTGTCATTCATGAGAAAGAACTGATGAACCAGGAAAGTGAGACACTCGGAATAATGTTCTCCAACACTGGGAAACAGTTCTTGTGTCAAATAAGACTGGCAGTGAATACGATTTCATTGAAATGCGCTGAACTGAATGCTTGTCTGCAACAATTTTCAGGAAAACTGGTAACGAGAACTTGATAATGTGATACCACTTTAATCTTCAGAATGAGAAATCGGTGTCTGTGGACAGTTTTTTGTTGAACGAAATATCGGAACAATGCGGAGATCTTGCAAAGTTGTCTTCCGCAGTCCCCACACTTTCCGAGCTCAAGGAAACTTTTAGAGACCAGGAGAGGGAAAGCAGGAGAGACGGCGAGGAGCAGCCCGAGTTCCAGACTGTCCTCGTTGAAGAAGTCGAATAATTTCTTGTTGATAAATAATTTCTCTAGAACACATTTCTTTTTTTCCTTCTTTTTTTTTGAAAGTCTGTGAAAAGTACAGAATCACTATTATCTTATTGATAACTTTATCTTCCAAAGACTCCGTTTCAGAAAATGCCGAAAGACTACTTTGGACGGTTCCTGAAAGACAGTGATAAGATATTCAGAGATGCCAATGGACTCATAAAGAGAAGTTTGTACCGCGGAATCACTCTTCAAGTGGGTTGATGTCATGCATTTTCAGATTATCAAACATTAGAAGAGAACATCAGGAAGGAAACAAGAAGAATGAAAGAACGAGTGGACTGTCTGAACAGAATGCGGGAACTGGAGAATACATTGCAGAAGGAAGGACAGAAAACAGATTCTCCGAGCGAACAAGACAAAAAGTTTCTGGAACTGATAGAGACTATTCACCGGATCGTCGATTGCCTTCAGAATGTTCATACACTGGTGAGAAACTCATTAGGTCCAGTCCATTTTATGAATGTGATATGATTCAGTGCTCGCCAATGCTTGCGGAGAATCCAAATGTGAATCCAGGTGCAATGGAAAGCGACATTTCTCAGTTGGAACAAGACAGACAACTACTCCGCGAACAAGTCAACGACTGCCGGCAGTTGATTGGAATGGACAACTCTTCGTATGCCCCTCACCAAGTAACACAATCTTTGGTTCACGGAATCTAGTCAATGAGTTTCAGACATTCCTGAATCAATTGGATGGTGTCCTGCAAGGACGGGTACTCCGAACGGTTTGCCTTGAGCTCAGAAATGTTGTTGATCGAGGGGACATTGAGCAAATCAAGCAGTACGGTGACCTGGCAGGCACTTTGATCCAGCAGTTCGATGGCATGATCAGTGTTTTGAATTGGGAGTTGAGCACTGCTGAAGAAGGCAGCCACGTCATTCCGACTGAAGATAACAATCGAAACGACCGAGTGCTCTAAATACTTTGTTTTGCTTTCACTTGTACCTGTTTGTGCATGAAGAACAGTTTTGATGTCCACATGACTATTTAATGCCTTCAATTGTTGCGAAACTATTTCATTTCTTATCTGTTCCCTGTGTCCTCAGTTACTAATATCATTTCAGAATGGTCAACTTTTTCCGAAGAATCGGCGACGAAATCGAGAGAGTTGGAAGACGTGTAAACGGAGAGATTGTCAGAGGTAAATGACACCAATTTCTACACTCTCATAAGAGTATTTTATTCAGTGACGGACCGGATTGTGGAAGAAATAACTCACAGGAATGCTCACGAAGACTTTCTCGCCAGAGTTGCGCAATACAAACTCAATTTGGAGAGAAGAATCAGCTATATACCTAACAATCAAGAAGAACAAGAAGAAGAAAACGATGATGTTTACGAGCACGACGTCATCAGAAGTGCTGATGCTGATGATGCGATTCCTGCAAACAACGACAACGGCAGCGCCCATGAGTTCATAGAACTGTAGTGTACATATATAGACAATGTATAGTTTCTTGGTTCCGGTCATTGTTGCATCTTCCATAAATAAGAGGATTTATTCAGTTGAACCCAAACAACATGACAAATCCAAGAAATACGGAAGTGAGCAATGCCGAAAAGTTATAATTGGAATTGTTTCGCCAGCTGACACCTCCGCCGCGCTGGTGGAAGAAGCTGTCCCGCTCGTTGTTGCACCTGCAGAGTTTCTGTTTGAGATGTCATTTCTTACGTGGTTACCTGTCCTGACTGCATGTGCGACACTCAATTCCCGGTTCGACTCCCGGAAGTTTGGAACATGGAAAGTCCGCACATCCCCGACGGAAAGCGTGGCCATCGGAAGAGAGTCGATAGCAGAATTGGGTAGAAGGGGGACACAGTTCCTGGACCCAACGGTCCTTATCGAAGCAAGTCGACCCGTCGCAAGTCTCGCATATCAGGGAGACAACAACATCTGAGAAAGGCATTTGTTCAGTTACCAATGTTGCCATGAAGGAAACGAAATCTCACCAGAACTGACAAGAAGAATAATAGAAAGAACTTTAAGCATTTTAGAAGAGAACAACTATTGAATGACTGGGACAGAGCAATAAGAATATGTACAATCAATATCAGTTATCAGTGCCCCTACGCATCGTTATCAGTGTGAATGGAATGACTCAGAACTTGGTGATACGAGTGTGTGTTCCCAGTTTACGCAGGTTTGGCAGAGTGGTCAGGTCGTCGACGGTGCTGATTTTGACACCTGGAATCGAGGAATGCTGTTCTGTTTGCCTGCTGGGTAACACTTACCCATCGGAAGGAGAACTCTGCGGCAAACAACGAATAAGAAGTTTCTGTAGGGTTGATGGACGAAGATTGTTGTGATGGTCGCAAAGAGACCGTGAGTTGAGAGGAGACACATACCGATTAGGACAAAGTCTTGGAATGATATCAACTTGTAAAATGTATCAACAGAACAGAATACTCACTTTGATTGAAATTATTGGTCAACAACAGGATAAATAGACCGAGAGCAGCAGGGAGGACTAGCACTGCGTACGGAATGAGAACCTGAACACTTTGATTTTCCAGATGAATTACTTGTTTCAACGTGTTACCTGAAGTAGTAATCCTTTGAGAAATGATCTCTGGATTCTTTGCATTGCCTTTGATAATAAGATTCTCGTAGCTCGAATGATATAAAAAGAGTGAGCGGCATAAAGGAAAGAGAGGATAATGACAACAGTGATTGCACCCATGAAATAGAAATGAAGGAACCCCAGCTTTTTCGAAGACAAAACAACTGTGTTCTGGTTCAGAATGTCGCACGGAGCATCTTTCCACTCGTCGAGAACTTGTTCAATCAGGTTTTTATCTTCAATCTCGACAACGAAAACAGGGAGCCAAACGTGGAAAATGGCAAATAGGTAATACATGGCAATCTTGAAGAAACGGTACTCGACGGAATGCCGCAGGATGTGGAATGTGGGCAGAACACATTGATGGCGATACTCGAAAAGGCACACAGTTGAAGTGCCGACGCCTGGAAATGTAAAAAGGGGAAATTGGGAAGGGAGAGCATGGAAAACTGACACGCCAAACAGAAAGTTGTGATTAGATATTGGAAACGGGTCGGGATTTCCAACGCAGTAAACAGTCCGTGTGGATAACCGCAAAGAAACGGATAGAAGATGACCGGAGTGCACATAATGGTCAGCAACACGTTGAACGATATGATTCTGAAACTGATGATGGACAATCTGAACATGGTGCTGATTGTCTTACGCAAGTTGAAACACCAGAATGAGCCATTTATAGGCTCCCATGCTCCATGTTGATCTCTTCAAGATACAGTAAATTGATATGATGAAGAAGGGAATCTGAACAGATCCGATCAGATTCATGATGAGTCTGTAGACATTGTTCTCGTTGGGCACGTAGTTGTAGCAACGAGCCGGAAAGTGGGGAGGCATGGGTTGTAGAGTGACTGATTGAAGTCGTGCGAGCGGAGAAAAAGAAATAATGAAAATAGCGGCGTATGGAGAGGAAGAAGGGATTCTGAATTCACCTGTTCTTTTCAGAAGCGAATTGAGCATGTCGTCATTAGAAAAGAATGCAGTAGTTGGTATGCAGTGATGTTTTTTTGCTGGGAAAGAAAGACAGAAGGAGACTAAACAGATCAGTCTGCTAATGAGATGCTGTTTTTTGAAGGAACACAGAGGAAAATATTGTTTATTTAAGAGAATACCGTGTTTGTTTCACTTTTAAAATGTCAATAAGATCATAATTATCCAGAAAAGAGACCCGAAAATATTTCAGCACTGGGAAGGGAACTGAGGTAACGGAGCAGTAGTTCTACTTCTACAGATAGACAGCATTCTTTCGATTTGCGAAGAAATCGATCAGATCGCCTCGGATTTTGGGATTGCACAGATAGTAGATGACTATTCGGATGGCAGAAGTGAACATGTAAACGAAGGAAACCAAGTCGGAGAAGAAGGTGTGGAATGTGGAAGAGAGTTGCGGATCCTCCTCGGACTGCAGGATCTCGTGACCGGATCTGGAACAATCTAATGATGATCAGCCCGTTTCGATAAAGAGTGTTACCTTTCCAAAACGGTCAAAATAAGATGTAGAACATTGGAAATCAGGTAGGATGTCACGATGGCAGCCATAGTGAACACTGCACTTCTGACAGAAGGTGACATGCTTTTCAAGGGAGGAAACGAGAGACCGAGACCTGGAAAGAAACATTGAGAAGGTGTACGGAAAGCATTCTGTACTTGTTGATGACTTGTGCACTGGAGTGATTTGAGTGAGCAGTCTATCTTCTTGGAAGCACACTTCCGTTGGCTCTGGCTCTTTTTCTTTCTGCACGCTATCAGAGCACATTTTCCGGACGATGATAAGATTTAGTCCGACCAACAGGACGAATGGAACGAGAGTTTGGGCGATTGTCATTACTTGGAAATCGAAGAAATGGTACAGTGTACTTTCTTGAGCCCACTTTCTAAAGAGAACGTGTGAATATAGTGTGAACGGATGAAATGCTACCTTTGATTAGTTGTTTTAGTTCTGAAGAAGTCTGGACAAGTTGGATAGTCATCGACCATAATAGCAAAAGCGCTCGGAGATCTCAAGAGAAGACACATGAACAGAGACACTATGACAGTGATATGACGTCCAGTCGTAGAATGAAATGCCTTGAGAATCTTGCTCCTGAAAAGCATTATTATAGAAACCGTTTCTATTTTGGGACTGTCTCACTTATTCTTAGATGTCCAAAAGAGGCGTTCAAGTGTGGCGAAAATGAGCATGTATGGGATGGCGAGCTGGGTGATTCTTGCCATGACGTAGGCCGGAACGATGTAGAGATAGTAGAGAGTGAAGAGACTCTGAGAAGGAGGAGGGGATGATTGGAAAGGACATAGCGAAGGGGTAAAGTACCTCAATCTTTAAGTAGCTGACAAGAGCATCCACTCCGAACAGAAGGATATACTCGAAGCAGATGGCAAAGTCAAGACAAGCCAACACGGAAGGATATAAGGTGGCAGGGGTGTTGGAGTTCTGAACGGACACTGAGGGGACAGGATGAACGAACTAGCACTCACTTGTTTTGCAGAGAACACAATCAACAGGAGGATGTTTCCAATAGTTCCGAGGGATGCTATCACTGTTGCCACAGTGATGAGAATGAATCGGACGGGAGTATAGGTTTCATACTGAAAGAGGGATTGAGAACATATCCCGGTGTTACAGTAACTCACATGAGCACACAGCAATTCGGTTTCAGCCCTTGCCCGAGCTTCGATAAGCTCGGCGAGAACGGTCAGGTTCATCTGAAAAGTGGAAAATGTCGAGTGGGTTGTGTGTGTTTCGGAGTAGAACGAATGCGAAATGAGAGGAAAACTGATGGTGCGGAGAGGAGGAAACGCCCCGCCCAGACTATAAACGTCTCGAATCCGACCGGCGCGTCATCGAGAAGAGATAGAGCCGCTGCGAAACGGTGCCCTGGTGGCGAATCGGCCACTTTACGATCTGTTCGGCCAAAGTTTGATGACACGAGACGTAATTTGGTAGCCGTACTAGGCACATGTACACATTTTGAGAGTCGGTTAGTCACAGTTTGGCCGGAAGACAGAAATAATTGGAATGCGAGAATTGCAGCTGGCACAACTGATGGAGGGAGGAAGAGAGAAGGGTGGCAATGTAGACGTGATTTGGAGAAGGAAACGAGTTGGAAAGTAGGGGAACATTTCAGAAATGTCATGTTCTTACAGTCGGGCAAGGCGGAATGTAAGAGAATCTCATAAAGAACAGGAAGCAGGAAGTTCCAGAAGAAGTGAAAGTTCTGACTTGTAATGTGTTTGTTAGTGAAGCGAATCGAGCTGGAACGCCGACTTGTTTGTCTTTCTTATCTCCCGGGCGGCGCGGATCAACGCTTAGCTGATTATCTAGCAACCAATGTTCTCTGTCATGATCTGGTTGACAAGATGACACATTTTCTGAAGCATCTCTCGCCTTTTTGGGTAGTTCGAGGAAGACCGTTCATTAGTCTCTTTTCAAGGTGAGCATTCGTCACGAAATAGTCTAGAACTCTGTTTGACGTAAGAAAAAAGAAGTACAGGGCAATAGCTGAAAGTGGAAAATTGTTGGAAGCGTTTACCAAAAAAGAAGACGAGGAGCCGAGTAGCGCACTTACGTACACCCTCACACGGATAACTGACACTTTTAATTTTGTGTCCCTCGCGTAAAAACTCTTTGACAACCAACAAAAGTTGAAGAAACGGGCGGCACGTTGTCGTCCTAAAAAGTGTCACTAATCGAGAAAGATCGAAAGTGTCTAATTTCAATTAGGCCGACTTCTCTCTCACAGGCACATGTCAAAAAGTGTCCAGGGAGCAGTTCCTGCTACTTCTGATGTCATCACCGAGCCAGAATTATTTTCAGGAGGAATCGGGAAGAGAACACGAACCCTTCGCGGTCATTTGCAAGCAGCATTTGTCACGTTTCGAAATTCATGACCCTAGAATTTGAGAATCGAAGGGGGTGATGAATTCTGTTGCAAGTGGGAAAGGGAGGCGCAGAAAACAATAGGAAGTGATTTGGAGGTCCCCAGAGAGATATTTGGAAGAAGAAAGGAGATTCGAGAAGAAAAAGACCCAGAGGATTGATTTTGTGGGAGAATATCACTTATAGAAAGCCTTCTGGAAAAGAGAAAAAAGAAGAAGAACTCTGCGAGGATTATCAGATTTAGATTATCATTCGGTCCTCTCTTATCACCAAAGTATAAAGGCCCTCTGAATGCATGCCGTGTTAATTGTTTTCTCGTGAATGCCGGGGCTTCCGATTATAATGTCACGCAGCAGGAATCTTTGAGAGCGAAAAGAATCTCAAGTTTTGATCTATTCGTGTGTGATGTGATTCTCGTCGTTCGAGCATGTAATCCGAGCAAGTCGAATTGGCTTCTTTTGTTTATTTCTTGTAGGACCACGACCGATATCACAGTTTTGGTATGCTTGAGTTGTTAGGACAATCCGATTAGATTCTATCGTGCTGGTCTCGTCTGGAACTCTCCAACTGAGATGCACATGAATGTTATTGACCTACTTTTGCAATTTGAGCTGGAAAATGCTGACGAGGAAGTGTCGAGGGACGGAGTAGTTGACTAGAGTGGAACAGTAGTTGTGCGGCAGAGTTTGAGTGAGAGGAATTCAGATAGGTCTCTTAGGAGAGTCTATTTTCAGATACATATATGTCTTCTCTGAAATCCACCACCCACAGAAAGTCTTTTCCCGAGTGAGAAGAAGAAAAGATCAACAAATAAAAGAGAAAATTCATAATGGCTAAGCATGAAAAACAGTGCGCAAGGAGGATGACACCGAAGAGTTTCGACTAAGGAGAACGTATGTGTCAGCACTATGAAGCACGACAACTGGAATGGGAATGCGTCAGAATTTGCTCCGAATGTTCAAAAATCTGATAGTGATAACAAGTTACTTCCCACCGTTGTTCATCCAATCACGTCACCATAGATTTAAGTATAGGATACGGGAAAGATCGAATCTCAGTCGCAACCCACAAAGTGACGTCAATCGTAACCCAATTGACTCTTCCGCTCCTAATTATACATTCAGCCCGAAATCACCGTTTGCCGCTTTTCATTCTCTAAAATACTTGCAAAAACGGGTCAAACGGAGAATCTTTTGCTCCTGACTCTTCGCGTATTTCTACTCTCGACGCAGCAAGTTTCGTTCAATTTCCGAGTGTTTTCCTGTTATTCACCGACTGAGAATGGGAAGTAGAGAGCACGGTGATCGGCAGTTCAAGCAGAGAAGAGCCAAATGGAATCGAATTTCGGAAGTAGCAGAAGGAGAATAAAAAGATATTTGGAAAGGAGAAGATGAGAAAGAAGGGAAGGAAGGCCCAATTAATCAGAGTGGTTTTTTGGAAGAATCGGAAAGGAATCGAAGATTGGATTGTCTCGAGGGAACAGTTTCAGATGAGTTTCAGAGGAGTTGCAGATAGATCAGAAGAGGGAACAAACAGACAGAGATCATGCATTTCGGAGTGTTATGAGATGAAATGACACGAATATTGAGATACCGTAAGCAGTCTATTTTCAGAAAAGAACTGATGTCTGGAAGTACTCGGCATAATACGTGAATGATTAGTGGGATGAATAGAAAGAAGGAGGGTGGGACAATGGAAACGAAAGAAGAATTATACTCCACTTCAACGAGTTCATTCAAAGGAAATGGAACGAGAAAAGTGATACAGATCAGAGAATGAAATGTTACCGGATACGAGATGACATATTGCTAGAAGCTTGTTAGAAGGGAACAAACTGAGACTTGCAACTGTAAAGTCACGAGAGAGTCAGTAGAAGTGTCCAAGTGCACAAATAGTCGCATTCTCCATCCAACTGGAAAAGAGACCCGGCAATTTGAGAATGGGGCACACGAGACTCTTCGAAATGTGTCCTTTTGAGGAAGACACTTCGGAAATTGGGGACGGCATTGGGAAACGATCCAATCATTTGATAGAATCGAACGAGAAAAAGAAAAGAGAAAAGGTGGGAGGGGACAAAGTGATGAGGAGGTCGGGCATCATGGTCTCGTGTCCAAATGAGCTGCGAGATTGAGAGAGCAATCCGCCCCTTATAAAAATAGGAATAGGAGAACAGGGGGATAGGGGTCAGGCAGCAGACACAAACAGCTCATTCGTTCGAGAGGCAAGGCATCTCCTTTGAGCGACAAATGGCACGTCTCGTCGCCGCTTCGATGGAAAACGAACCGATTTTTCATTTACCCTTTCGCGTTGCATAGGAGGAGCAGCCGGAGGGCACTTGAGCCGAATTGGACGACGGAGAGCAGTAGCCGAATCTCATTCGAGTTTGAGTTTTTGCCGCAGGGGATGTGACGAATGGTACGATTTTCACGGCCGTTCACACGATTAATGGTTCGGTGGTCTGGGGATCGGAATGCGGAAAATGGGCACTTTGGGGATTAGCAAAAGTTCACTTTGTTACGTTTTCTAACAAGATTTACCAATCCTTCAGCTTGAGCACTATGAACTTTAAAGAAACCAGAAACTGCAGAACACGTGAGTTCAGAGAACTTTCCGGAATTCTCAGTGTCATCTTGACTCTAAATGTTCACGAGAAACATAAAATTTGAAAAGGACTAGGGTCATAAAAGTTTTCAAATGGGACACGCTCTCCTTGTTTTTTCTCTATTCACCTCAGTTATTTTTGGCAATACACGGAACCATCTCTTCTAGTAGCATGTTTTTGATGTTTTTGACCCCGATATCAGAAAGATAATGACGCCTCCCTCACTCGTTGAGAGATTCATGCATATTCAACAAGAATGCGTTCTCAGTCTCATCTACAAACCCTTCACCGTGAGAAAAACGAAAGATGGCGGACGACGACAGTGGCGGTGTGAACAAACATGGAAATTGATACTCACCGCCCATCTCAAACCTCAGAAAGAAGAAGAATCTCTGGAAGATTTCGTAAAGCGGAAACGGGCTACGGGCGGTCTGGTGCCGGTCACTCGAGACTTTTGGTCATGGGAAAAATGAGAGAAAACGGATGGGTCACCGAGAAATATTTGATGAGGAGGGAGGCTGAGTCAAGGGGGTTCGGCTGGTTTGTAGGTACTGAAAGTTATAGTTGTGAACATACAAATGAACGGACAGGATTCGAGTGAACCGGCAGACGACAAATGTAGGATCGAGGACAGTTGGCAGTATTTCAACGATCAGTTTTGATAGGCAGTGGACTAGAAAAAAGGAACTGCTTCTGGAGTTTTTTTTTCAATTCTGTGTAGAAGTAAAAGTCACACACGCCCGTCTATAAATCATTTTTGTCACGAAAAACAACAAGAAATGTTTTGACGATCAGTTCGAAAAGTGTCATTTGGGTTCTTCTCTCCTATTCCGGAAAACACTAAAAAATGGGAAAACAGGGTCCATTTCGAGGAAAATATCTCTTTTACGGACTGGCTGAGCCAAATGAAAAAATTACAGCAAAAAAGGGCGAGAAGGAACTTCTTATCTGATTCTTCCGGGGCATAGACAGTGATTTGTGTGTTGTGCAGAAACGAGGAATGTTAACCGGAAGCAGCAGAAAAACAGTAGGGTTTCAGTTGTGTATAACTTAAAGGGAACACATCATTCAGTCGGATTCCGAAAAAAGAAAGGGGAATAAGAACATCTGGAGATCAACCGGAAATGGAATTCGGGAATCGAAAGTGGACGGAATAGAACAAGAATCGGTTGGCTCAGGAAGTAATAACATATGGGTCTTTGAAGAACACTTTCCGATAGGCATTTCCTCCGTTTTTATTAGTCTATTTTGGGTATTTTCTCCGAATTTCAAAACTACAATGACAAATTTCAAACCATTGGGACATTTTTTGAAAGAGAGAGATGAGAAAATGAAAGTGAGAGACTGATAGTGTTTGATCGAAATCCGATCAGATTACACAAAAGTAAATTGAAACATAAATTGTTGTTGAAAGAAGTGAGGAGTGCAAGATTAATGAGGGTCAGTGCTCTCGAAGGCCCATCAGGGGGCGGGATTCAGAATTCAGGAAATGAAAAACTTGACGATGAAGAGAGAGGGAGGGAGAGAGCAGGAAAAGTAATCTGGCGAGCTCATCTTTGATTCAGACTTTTTGCGTGTCTGGGTAATACGTGATAAACACTCGAAATGCAGCTTGGAAACCTGGCATTTCAATGAAAGAGTTTACGGGAAGAAGCTGTTTTCCGTTTTCGACAAACAGGTATCAACCGAAGAAACCGAAAAACAATACTTGAGATTCGGAAATGGCGGACTGTCTGGACGAAGCGAAGAAAAAAGAGGAAAACGAAACGGAAGGGGATTCTATTCTCACACAACACCTCGGCACTTTCCGAAAAGTTGGCAGGGTGCATTAATATGATTAGGTGCGGCTCTCCGGGGAGCGCTCTTTCCTCAAATGGCCCTTCTCTCTTCTCGTCTCGACCCTATGTTTTGGAGGTAATTCTCGCCTCTTCAAAACTCTTTTTTTTTGTTGGAGCGGCGATGCGAGAACGAACCAGTGCAATGCGATTAAGTGACGAGCACTTGGAAGAAGAAAGAAGGAGAAGAAGAAGAAGAGGAGGGGGAGGGGAACTCTCGAAGAATGGAAGATTAGCGATAAGACAGGGAGGTCGTGGGAAGGTTCCGGACATATGCGTCATCTGGATTCGAAGAACACGAAGAATAGAAAGACTATCGTGCCGTGAACTGTCCTGAACTTGATATCTTGTTCTCTTCTTCGGAACGAACTCTTCATTTTCTGCGGTCAGAGAGGAGAAGATGAAGTTTCGTACAGTTCTGCTCGTTTTCCTGTTCATCAAGCTATGCATTCTCTTCACAGGTTGATCTACCGCCCACTATGTCCTAGAAAGTGTGTTACAGTACTCCAAGAAACAATTGAATCGCTGTCCTCGGATGATCATCCGATGCTCTTCGGCACCAACGATATCTTCTGTTTCGACTTGCTCCTCGTCATCATTTCCTCTTTCTCCATTATCTTCTCCTTGGTGCTCATCGTCTTCTTTGCCATCGGCCATAACAATCTACGCAAACCGTACATAATTGCCGCATTTTGTGTCAATGCTGTCTTCATCGCACCGTTTTTCGTATCAGGTACGCGCGTTCTCAAAGATATCATATCTCTATTTCCCAGGAATATACCTATCGTTCCACGACAATAAGCACCTTGTTTTATCGAATACCATGGGTAAAAAGTTTTTAAAAATTTCGGACCATGTCGATAGATGGATGACTCAAAACATATCTGTGAATGGTACTGGCAGAGCTATGTTACAAGTGGATCAAGAAACGGTATGACATCATTTGTTCAGGAGATTACTCAAACTGATAATTCAGATGGACGCATATGACTATGTTGAACACATACAGAAGAGATACTGTTGTTGCGGATTGGATGGCCCCGGGTATTACGGATTTGACAATGTACAGAAGTTGGCAACGTGTTTCCATTTGTTTTGATTCTTCCAGGAAACGACAGCTCTCAAGGAGTCGATTCCATTCACCAACTCATCGGACATCCGCTGTCCGCTTGTCTCAAGTTTCCAGAGCCGTCCCTGCATTGATTCTCATCTTCACAGCTGCCAGGACCGTGTCAAAACAGTGCATCCGGTCCGGATCATGATGTATTCCTGCACTGGCACTGTCTTATCTGTCATGTTCTTGATATTTTCGCCGTTCATCTACTCTCAATTTGAAGTTGGGAATGATTGTATCTAAAAACCTTTTCATTTTTTCCAGCTCGATCGTCGCTACGCCCGTTCGGAATACATCAGACAGTGGAGACGATCCATCGAGCAACACGTGGCTGAGAGCAAGATGTGGGCCCTTCGGAGTGAGAGAATGAGAAGCGAGAAGGATGCAAAGTCATTGAATTCCATTGCAAAATCGGAATCTGCAAAGATAAATGAGAACCGATCAGCGCCAAGGTTCTGAGAAGATGGGGAAGAAAAGAGAAATTGAAACACTTCATTCTGGCAAAAACGATTTTTTTCTATGTTGCAATGAAATTTGGCTGTGCCAAACGGCTGTTCATCATGGGACCAGACTTAGCAGAATCCGCAAGTCTTTGGGCACTGGTCCTTCATCAGGGTCAAGTAGGCAGAGTTGGTGCACAAGTAGGCCTTCTGGGAACACTCGGAGATTCCAGTCGATGGGTTGACCTTGTCGACGCAGGCTGAAAATGGAGACGTTGGCTTGTTTGTATGAAAAAGGAAACAGTACTGGAAGATCCGGAGTTGTTGCTGTTGGATCCACTGCATCTTCCGCAAGTCTTCGGGCATTGCTGAAAGGAATGCTTTTGGAAGGATCACACTGAACTCAACTGACA
Source organism: Caenorhabditis sp. 39 LS-2015 (assembly GCA_900536345.3). Lineage (NCBI taxonomy): Eukaryota > Metazoa > Nematoda > Chromadorea > Rhabditida > Rhabditidae > Caenorhabditis > Caenorhabditis waitukubuli. The sequence goes on from LR562888.1 coordinate 38,658, forward strand.
TCAGTCATCAAACTGTAGTAGACAGAGTTGTTGCACAGATTGGCGTTCTTCGCGCAGTCGGACACTCCGGTGGATGGGTTGACCTTGTCGACGCAAGCTGAAACAGTGACCATCTCGTTGGTCTCTTTCAGATAATCTCACTGGAAGTGGAGGCAGCAGTGGTGGTGGTGGTGGTGGAGACCTGGATGTCAGCGAACTCGCAGCAGGTTGCATTCTTCAAGCAGGCCATTCCGTCGGGGCAGAAGTAGATATCCATACTGTTGACCTGAGTCTTGAGGCACGCTGGAAATCAGTAACTATTTTCGTTTCGAAGGGTTTTAACTGACGTCCTTGATCGTTAGCACATGTCTGTGCAGTGGTGGAAGCGATAAGAGCAGAAACCAGGATGATGAACAGCATATTTTGTTACCTGAAACGTTCTGAAGTTGTAGGGATCTAATATTGGAGGATGGAAAACTGGATAGAGATATGCTTCTGTCCCTCTTGCAACTCTCTTTTATAGATGCCTCTCTGTAGAGTTCGGATCCAAGTTGTCATGCTGAACAAACAGGAAACTGATTTACATTTTGAGCCGGATCCTGAAATAATTAAAAAATGTGTGGGTTTGCGAATGCTTTTCCATTATTCATGACTCTGAACAATCCCTTTGAAGTTTTGATCTGCGAACTTTGAAACTGATACAGATCAAGGGAACAATGATGCAAATCTCATTTTCTGCTCATTTTGTGTCCGTTTGTGATCGGAATGATGTTTGGCACTACTTCTTTCGTAACACTTCTGTTTACCCTCTGGGTGGGTATATAAATAAATATCCCGAAAAGTCTTACCAGAAAACGGAATGAGTGTTCTTCTGCTGATGATGCTTCCTTCTCCGATTCCCCAGCTGGCTATTGCCGGAGCAATCTCTTATTTCGTCTATAAACGAGTGTTCACCCGACCATCAATCGGTCCTAAACCAAATATTCACAAAAAAGACTATAAGAAAGACACTGTCTATCTTTACCAGTTCAATCGAGTCAAGAATGTTGCCTGCACCTCTCCATTTTGTTTGAAGATTGAAGTTCTCTGCAGAACTTCTAACATTCCGTATGAGATTTGTGTGAAGAGACGTGCTCGATCAAGGAATGGAACTGTTCCTTTCATAGAATTAAACGGAGAACACATCGCTGATTCTGATTTGATCGAACAGCGCATCAGAAAACACTTCAACGTTCCGGTGAGAACTCTTAAGCTCCAAGATTGAACTGCTCTTGTTCAGGATCTCCCAGAAGCAGAAGAAGCTCAGGCGACGGCATTGGCACGGCTGGCTGAGAACCATCTTTTCTAGTTGGGAACCCTTCTTTTTTGTGTTTTCAAGAAGAATTTCAGTGTTCTTATCCGTTACAAAATCGTCGTTGACGAGTGCTGGCTGAATATCCTATCGGCAGTCGGAGCACCTGCATGTCTCAATTTTGTTCTTCTTCCCGTCATGAAAATTCTATTCGAAAGAAAGTACTACTACAAATCGACAGCCGCCATCGGAGATTTCGAGCCGAAAGAGCTGAATGACATGCTATACAGAGACCTAAAAGCAATCCAAGTGACTCTTGGAAGCAAAAATTACTTGTTTGGCGATGAGATCACTACAGTAAGTGACTGCACATGGCTTTAAAACTTTACTGCATTTCAGGCCGATGCAACAGTGTTTGCCCACCTGGCATCAGTGTATTATCTTGGAAGAACTGCAATTACTGATGTTCTTGAAAAAGATTTTGCGGAAATTGTTGCATACATGGAACGCGTTCGTCAGAAACTTTTCCCTAATGACTTCACCATCTAATTCAGTATTTATCAAATATTTCTTATCAATAAACAGTGTTTCTTCAACAAACTATGTACAGACTTTAGTGATGATTGAACTGGGAAAGAGTTTCATTCAATGATGTCACCATCTATTCTCGACTCTTTTCCTGTAGACATGTCTTTTTTTCTTGTTCAGCACTACGTGTCGTCCGATAAAACGTTGCACTACTCACCCATTGCGAAATGTTTCGTCTGTCGTCTAAGTCTCCGTCTGCCAACAGCGTGCTTATAAACAATCAGAATCTATGCGTCGAGAATCTTTGACCAATTCTTTCTTATTAAAACTGATAAATACCGACACAATTGTTGATAATAATGCGTTTCCTTTGGTTTATGAGAATCGTGCACACCGTTGTGGTAACATTGTTCACATAAACCTGCAGAATAATTCTCGAGTCTTTCAGAAGTGGGGAAAGATGGTTTTCACTTCGTTCCCAATCTCAGTATCTCTTCTCATCGCTGCTCTTTTCTTCTTCTATCTATACAAGAAGATTTTCAAGACTTATAAGATCCGTCCGAAGCCAGCTCCATACAAGAAAGACTTTGAGAAGGACAAAGTGTACCTTTATCAGTTCAAGAGGACAAAAAAGTGTCCGAATCTCTCTCCGTTCTGCATGAAAGTTGAAGTTCTCTGCAGGGCTTTCAGCATCCCGTATGAGGTTTGAAATCCATTTTCCTATTTGAAAGTAGGAACGAATTTCAGGTGTGCGATGATAAACGCCGGTGGTCTCGAAACGGAACAATTCCTTTCATTGAGCTCAACGGAGAACACATTGCAGACTCGGATCTCATCGAGCATCGACTCAGAAAGCACTTTGGAATACCAGTAAGCAGCAATAATTATTTTCCTATTATGCGTTCCTGAGATCGTAAGAGTTGAGATTTCAAACGCGGCCGGGTCCCGCCACGATTTCCTTAGTTTTTAGTAAAACTACGGTGGATTCTACCGTAGTTTTACAAAAAAAAGAGAAAATCGTGGCAAGACGCGATGCCGCGTTTGAATCTCAACTCTTACGATTTCGGGAACGCATAATACCACTTCGTTTTCTTTTGCAGTCCCTCCCAGGAATTCAAGAATCTCATTCGATTGCCCTTACCAGATTGGTCGATAATCATCTGTTCAAGTGAGTCTCCCCGTGTTTTCCACGTGCTCATCATTCCCATTTCAGTCTGCTCATCCGCTATAAGTCAACTTCCAACGATTTCTACCAAACAATTCTATCCTTGATCGGAATCCCATCTTTCCTGAAACCAGTGGTTCTTCCTCTTCTCAGAGCTGTTTTCACAAAGAAAATCTACTTGAAATCAAAGATGGCGATTGGAGACTTCGAACAGCAGGATCTAGATGATATTCTCAACAGAGACCTCAGCGTGATTCAGAATTACCTCGGAGATCAGAAGTTCTTATTCGGAGAGAAACTTACTCCGGTAAACATGATGCAAAGGAAATCAGAAACATTGTTTACTTTCAGGTGGATGCCACAGTTTTCGGACATCTCGCATCAGTCTATTACCCGTTCCGTTGCTCCATCGGAGATGTTCTCGACAAGGATTTCCCGAAGATTGTCGAGTATATGGAACGAGTCCGCAACGAGGTCTACCCCAACGACTTCACTCTCTAATCTGTTTGTCTATGAATGATCTACAAGTGTTACTGATCTTAATAAAAATTAAGAATTAGATTGTTTGTTATTGAGACTACGCATCGGCGTAGACAAGTCCAAAAGTCAGATGAACAGATTTCCGAATTGTCATCCAGTCAGGCAGATAGAAAACACCCAAATCTTGTAACGCAACGTGGTCTTACCTACAAATTCTTGCGAAACAACTCTCTTACTCAATGACCGCTTCGTATATTCGTCCAAATCAAATCTCCGCCACAAAACCCACAACGTTTTCTTATCAAACACAAACTTGCCCCTACAAACCACAAAGAGAAGGTTCTCGTTTCCTTTTTTCTAGCCGTCTCGCATTCTGCGTCTCTCCTCCTTTTATTACTCCTTTCTCATGTTTTTCCCCTTTTCTCGATTATTCCTTTTATTGAAAATGACCCAAATGTTTTGTTTTTTGTGTCCAGACTGATATCTCGGTTGCACTTCTCTCTACAAAATCGCCTAATCATTTCTTTGTTCTTTTAGTCGTTTTCTTCCCATATTGACATCACTGTGACACTGAACACATTCTGTTCGTCTGCGTCTCCCTCGGATACAAATAGCTAGAGTCTACCCATCACCCGAGTATAAATACCCTTCGCCCCGTTCAATTCCTTACTCTCCCGCTCTGTTCTCTTGTTTTGTTCTCATTTTCCTTTTTGTTAACTGAAGATCATCCCAACATTTTTCAGAATGGTGTGTTGTTGTCCCGTCACGACGACTCTTGTCGTCGGAGCCATCGGATTCTTCCTCTACAAGAAGTTCTTCACTGCTCCCTCGATCAAGCCAAAGCCAGCTGTTAGTATTGTGCCCAACTGCGAACTATGACCAATTATGAGTTTTAGGCCCACAAAACGGACTACAAGAAGGACACAGTCTACCTGTATCAGTTCAAGAGACTCAAGAACTGTCCGAATCTCTCTCCATTCTGCATGAAGATCGAGATCCTCTGCAGAGTCTACAACATTCCCTACGAGATCATCGAAAGTCCGATGACTCGTTCCCGCAACGGAACCCTTCCGTTCATTGAGCTCAACGGAGATCACATTGCCGATTCGGATCTGATTGAGATCCGTCTCAGACAACACTTCAAGATTCCAGTGAGTCACTGCTTCCAGTTCCTTCCCATTTTAATCCTTTTCAGTCTCTTCCAACTGAACAAGAAGCTCAATCCGTTGCTCTCAGCAGAATGGCCGACAATCATCTCTTCTAGTGAGTTTTCTACTCATTTCGAACTTATAATAATCTGGAACTATCAGCATTCTCATCCGCTACAAGACTGCTGTCGATGCTTTCTACGAGACCATCGTCGGATTGTTGGCTCTTCCGGCCCCACTGACCTCCCTTCTCGTCCCACTTGTTCGTGCCGTCTTTGGCTCAAAGGTCTACAATCGTGCTGTCGGAGCTATCGGAGACTTCGAGCCGCAAGAACTTGACGAACTTCTCCACAGAGATCTCAAAGTGATCCAGGACTCGATCAAGGGCAAGTTCCTGTTCGGAGACAAGGTCACTCCAGTCGATGCCACCGTGTTCGGACAGCTCGCCTCCGTCTACTATCCATTCCGCAACCACATCACCGACGTCATCGACAAAGACTTCCCGAAGATTCTCGAGTATATGGAGAGAATTCGCAAGGAGGTCTACCCTAATGATTTCACCATCTAAATGTTCTTTCATTTTTTGTTTCATTGATTTTTTTTCATGACAAAATAAAGCGATTGGTTTCTTGATCTACTGGCCACTGGATGACTTCTCTGCAAAGATAAGACAGCCGCCCGTCTCCCCCCGTCTTCCCCATTCAATTCCCAACCGTTTCCCATTTCTCCCCTCTTTACCAGCCATGGTTTGCTGTCCCGTCTCCTTATTTCTGACTCTCGGAGCCATATTCATTGTCTACAAAGTGAAGCTATTCTTCACACCTCCAACTATCAAACCCAAACCTCAAGTTAGTGTTACTCAAGCAAAAATTCAATCTGGAACTACTTTTTTAGATTCACAGAACAGATTTCAAGAAGGACACAGTGTATCTTTATCAGTTCAGAAGACTCTCGAATTGTCCGAACATGTCTCCGTTTTGCATGAAGATTGAGATCATCTGCAGAGTTTACGGAATCTCGTATGAGGTCCATCGGCTAGGTTTTCCAGTCTCATTGAAAAAAGAATATCTCAGGTCATTGAAAACGCCAAGTTCCGTTCGAGAAACGGAACACTTCCGTTCATCGAGCTCAACGGAGAACACATTTCTGATTCGGATCTAATTGAGATTCGACTGAGACAACACTTCAAGATTCCAGTTCGTTTTGTTTTCCCAATTCAGAACACTTTGTACCCTTTCAGAATCTTCCCGTTGAAAAAGAAGCGCAGTCGGTTTCTCTCTGCAAATTAGCTGACAATCATCTATTCCAGTGAGTTAATCAGACTCAAAGTCATCTTCTCCCTTGTTTCCAGTGTTCTTATGAGATATCATTGCGCCGATGACATCTTCTACAAAACGTTTCTCGACCTCCTCGACTTCCATCCCGTCCTCATTCCAATTGCTCTTCCTTTTATGAAAATGTTGATTGGCGGACAAATTTACTCAAACTCGACCACAGCGATTGGAGACTTTGAGCCAAAGGAGCTGGACGAGCTGTTGCACAGAGATCTGAAAGTCATTGAAGACACGCTGGCTGGGAAGAAGTTTCTGTTTGGAGAGAAGATCACTCCCGTAAGAAGGAAATGTCTTTCGGTACTTGTTGTCTTCATTTCAGGCGGATGCAACAGTTTTCGGTCAACTTGCTGCAGTCTACTATCCATTCCGCACTCAGATCACAGATGTTCTCGAAAAGGATTTCCCAAAAGTCCTGGAGTACATGGAACGTGTTCGCAAACAGGTCTACCCGAATGATTTCTCCGTTTGATCAACTTTCCTGGCACTCTTATCTGCTTCGAGTATAAAATGTTCTTCATTTTTCTTGGTAAACAACCCACATGAAACACACTCTCTCTTCTCTACCACGTTTTCTTTTGACCTCCCGACTCGGAGAAAACGGAGACGCAGAGCGCGAGAAACGTGACGGACACAAAAAGAGATCACGATCTGCCTGGGATGGCAAAGGGGATGGAGAACAAATTCAAGGTTATTTGAGCAATTATTGAGTCTTCGGTTGCCCGGGAAATTTTTTGTTCATCTAGTAGTGCCTTTCATTTGTTTTTCTTTTTGATTGAATTGAATTCGTTCATTTTTTCCACGAAGACTTGGAGTTTCTGCTGATATACGGGATTCTGCTTGCATCATAATATGATCATCTCGCTCTTCTCGTATATATAGTCACTCTTTCTTTCACTCAAAACACAATGATTCAGTTTCCATCTTCATCTGGAGCGATGATTCTGGTCATCATCGCCATCATAATCATTGTCATTTTCCTACTTCGACTTGTTCATTCGTTCTACACAACTTTCCTAACCAAACCATCTGTCAATCCGACTCCAAAGGTAATGTTTCCTACCAGAAGATATTTCACTTTTGGCATTCTCAGATTCATAAGCGAGACTACGAGAAAGACGTTGTCTACCTGTATCAGTTCCCCCGCATCAACACAGTACCGAATCTCTCTTCTTTCTGTCTCAAAATTGAAACTTTCCTGAGAGCATTCAAGATTCCTCATGAGATTATTGAAACTGGAACATTGAGATCTCGGAATGGAACACTTCCATTCATCGAACTCAACGGAGAACATATCCCCGATTCAGATCTTATTGAGGCTAGACTCAGAAAGCATTTCAATGTTCCATCACTTCCAGCTGAACAAGAAGCACATGCAGTTGCCATCAGCCGGCTTGCTGACAATCATCTCCTCGGGTATGCTAACCTTCGGTTCATATTATATGAACAACCTGTGTTTCAGTATTATTATCAAGTACAAATCGGCAGAAAACGAATGGTACGATGCCCTTCTCCGAGGTGTTCCTGGTCCGGATTTCCTCAAAACCATTCTTCATCCGATAGTAAAGACACTGTTCACCAAGAAAGTCCACGAGAGAGTCGGAGCTTCGATCGGAACTTTCACTGAGGATGAAGCGGAAATGTTGTGTCACAAGGATTTGCAAGCGATCCAAGACTCGATCAGTGGAAGGTTCTTGTTCGGTGACAAGATCGCTCCAGTACGTACAGAATGTGACTTCCTGATCATATGCTTCTTCTTTTCTTCAGGCAGACTGCACTGTGTTCGGAGAAGTCGCCTCGGCGTACTACCCGTTCCCGAACAAGTTCACCCGAATCATCGACAGCCACTATCCAGCGATCAGAGAGTATTGCGACCGGATCATCGAGGAACTGTACCCTCAAGATTTCACTCTCTCGTAAATGTTTCCGTCTTTATTTGGTTTATTTACTGTCTAAATGCTCTCTCCGACACCGATTCTGAAGACACAAAACAGCAATAACTAACATTAAAAATGCACTTGATCCGAGTATCATTGCGCGAAAGCTTATCTCGATTTGATTAAGATGACGCGGTTGCAGCTGAAAGTTTGTGTTTTGATAGAGAAGAACAAGTCTTGTGTTCTGGTTGTTCGACATTAAATGGCTGGACTTACTGTAAGTGACTCCCTTGTTGAGCGTGGCCCCGTCGTCCTTGGTTCCATCCTCGTACTGGTAGCACTTTGTGTTCTTCTTCTTCTTGGTTCTGTTGTATCTTCCAGTGGAACTTCCTCCCGCATTGCTCCCACTTCCACCTCCGCCTCCACTTCCACTTCCACTTCCACTCGCTCCTCCACTTCCACTTTTACTTTCCTTTGATGATCCCGGTGCTTTGGTGCTTGGACTTGAAGGACTTGGACTACTGGCAGTTGCCGATGCAGATGCTCCGTCCGCTGTTGCTGTGGCAGTCTGTCGTTTCTTTCTACTCGGACCATCACTCGAACCATCGACTGAAATGAGATTTGTTTCTACAAAGAAAAGAGAATGAGACCAGACCCACCATAAAACTTGCATAAGCCGTGTTTTGTTTGTGGTTTTGAGGGGGCGCATGCCAACGTGGCAATTGTCAGAAGTGCCAAGAGGACTAGGAGAACGCGGAGAGATATCATATCCAACGGCTACTCGACAAGTTGAATCCTCTTTTATATTCATTCAGCATTATCAATCATTGTTTCTGATAACAAGTCAGCCTGCTGATTATGATGATTATGTCACTTTCTAGCAGCAACTGGTTCTTTCGATCAAATATTCATTTGCAATTGTCAAAAAACAATAAATAGTTTCCTATATACAAACATGACAACAAAAAATAACGAAATATGTCTAGGTCGAGGTCTTGGTGACGGTGACAGCTGAAAATCGAGATTTTGATGAGAACTCGGTTACCATGGACTTACTATAGGTGACTCCCTCGTTGAGAGTGGCTCCCTCGTCCTTGGTTCCGTCTTCGTATTCGTAGCACTTGGTGTCCTTTCTCTTTTTGGAGCGGTTGTACTTCTTGCCTCCGCCGCTGCCTCCTTCTCCGGATCCCGAAGAAGAGGAAGACGAATCTCTCTTCTTGCGGCTGCTGCTGCTGATATCGCTCTTTCCGTCAACTGAAACACCGTCGATGTCCTTGATTCTTCCAAAAACCAAATTTACCGTAGAACTTGCAGTATCCGTGCTGCACCTCTCTCTTCGGCATATGCGGGGCGCATGCCAACGCGACGGCGAGAAGACCGAAGAGGATGATGAGAGAACGCAGGGAGAGCATCGTTTGATGTTGTTTCGTTGTCGATTTGATCGCTTTTATAGTCAAAACTTTTTTCCTTTTGCTTTCTGTCAACCTTGAATATGATCTAGACCCGCCATAACCCGATATCTGTCTCCTTCGTTTTTTCACCGAAGATCAGACACAAGTCAGAGCGACAGGTGCCATGTATACTCGACGGAACGTCGCAATCAATCAGCGCTTATGGCAGCTTCTCTCCTCTATTGCCACAACGACTTCGTGTGATAATCAGCATTGATACTCGTCTAGTTCTCCGCAGCCATCGCCGACGAAGGCCGTATCAAAGGATCAGAGATTGCAAAGTCAGTCACAAAATCACTGTAGTCTGATGGATTCGAGCGGCGAAGAGACGACGACGTCACAGATGATTGCACTGTTACGAACTAGCAGAAGTATCGTAACAGATATTCCAGTTCTGGCGACGACGGAAGCATTGGCAGAGGAAACGGCAACTTGGCAGATTGATCGATGATATAGACAAAAAATGGTCCAGATGTTTGCCATTCGGATTCGTTTTTGGAAGTTTTGCAGTTATATTTATTACGTATTCCGAACAATATTGATGACGATCCAACTAGAAACATTTACACCCGCTACGTCCTCTGTTACGCATAAGATCTAGAACATTTTGGAAGGACCAGACCAGAGAAACATTACACTCTTTCCCGGGAAGTCATCTAAGTTTCTGAGACTGCTGATCGTAGAAAGGGAGATTTTGTTGTAAGCATCATGATAGTTATCTTCACTTTCGCTTTCTCATCAAGATCCCTTCAAGCATTATCGGCTTTTATGATATGAGTTCGCGTCGCAAGCCACTCAACTTTTGACAATTTTAGAAACATTTTATGGTAATAGGAAACTTTGTATAACTAGAAAATCTAGGTCCACAGGTCACCAAAGAACCCCGACTGGTTACGTATTCTGCCAGTGTTGCTTATCGTCCTCTAACCTGTGACAACCCGAAGTGCTCTGCTGCAACCAATCGGGTATCATGTTTCTCTCCCGAAATTAGCTTTGCCAGTTGTTTTCTCTTCCAAAAGTTCACTTCTCTTTTGTTTTTTGGATCTCCTCTTTCGAGTTCAGATGTTCATGAAACTGTGTGATTTACCATTGAACAATCCCACCGGACACCCACTCACCACCACGTGATCTTTTCATATTTTCTAGATTCTTTCCCACTGTGCACGTCTTCTCGATCTCTAAAAGTAAGTCTCCGCTTTCTCCCACGAACATTTTTTTCCTTGACAAGTGATATCAGTTTCCCAAGGGAAACCAGATAAGACCAAAGGCTTCAGATGAATACTTCATTCGTTTAAAGAGAAAAAGAGATGATGACACCCGAAACGGGAGAGAGAGTGGGGTGATAGATCGGAGAGGGAAGGCAAAGAGAAACTCTAAAAGGCCGGAACCCGAATGGCTTTTCACAATATCTACAAGTCGTCTACCCGATGTTCTCTACGGCTCATCGCCGAACGCCTCGTCCAATATGCCCATCGGCCCGACTCGTGTCGCCGAGATCTTCTGCTCCTCGTTCTCCACCACGTTCTTCATGGCACTCTTTATCAGTTGCTTCTGGAGCATGATCATCGAACTCTGGTTGTTCATCAGAAACTCTTTCAGCGAGAGAAGACCATCTGCGTAATCAACCGAAGACCTTTCCGATGTCATGTCGTAGCCTGAAAAATAGTTTTCTGTTATAATATTTGCACCTGTCTCTTGTTTATTTCTCTAAGATACCTTTCGGCGGACGCAGTCCCAGTCCCATGTATCTTCTCTTCTTCTTGAAGCAAAGGAACGATCTGTCCTCGACTTTCACATCCATTTTCTTAATCATCCAGTTCAGAAGTTGTCTGACTACGATTGAGGATACATTGGAGAGGCAGTAGAAGAAGCAAGCACCGAGAGTCAGAAGACAGAAGTTGACGAATCTGAGATGAATAATCGTTGTCCCCGAGTCATACACTTCCTCCTTTTCCTCCTCCACAAACCTGTACAAGTCGGGGCTCATCCTCGTCACATCCTGCTGGTTCGAAACATAATCACCAAAGCCGATTGTCGCAAAACTGAAAAAGAATTTGACTAGCTTGAAAAGGATTACGAAGCGAGTGTCTAAATACCTGATAAAGCAGAAGTAGAGCGAATCAACGTAGACCCAGTTCTCAATGATCGAGTAGACGAGTGCGGAGGCGGTGATGAGGACGAGGCACATGGAAAAGAGAATGAAGAAAACTTTGTAGACGGACGGTCTCCAGTTGTCCATGTGGCCTTCGCAGGAACTGAAAACGTAATATTAGGAAAGGATCAATGCAGTGCACTATACCTTGAGGATTCGTTGAAGTCCTCGTTGTTGATGAGCAGAGTCACTGGTTTATTGCCCGGTTCTTTGAGCCTATAGCGGATTTTCCGCTCTCGAAGACTTCTGAGAACAGAAAGCATTAGCATCTCTGGTTGCCCTCTTGATCCGCTTACCTAAGGATATACGACATTCCGGTCACCAGGCGCTCGAGGAATAAATTGAAGAATAAGACGCAGCATGTGCATCCGACGACTCCGTAAATTATGGTGATGAAACGACCCATCTGGGTCCGTGGTGTAGATGTTCCGAAGCCAATCGTAGATATGACTGTTGCGGAGAAGAAAAGAGCTCCGAGAAGGTCGAATCTGGGTCGAGAATTCAGAAGACCGCTGATGGAAGAGTCGGCGATGAAGTGGACCATCTCATCGAAATCACACGAATTCTCCGGTTGGAACTTACAGTAACTGATCCGATACTCGTCCATTTTCTTATCAATCTGCAAGCAAGAAGCCGTTGTTTTTTGGCGCAGTGTAATCCAAATTCATTATATATTCTGTATTCCATATTCAGTAATCAGAACGATAACAATGACAGATCCCTTTTCCTCTGTTTTTTCCTCTTCCTATTGCATTCGCATACAAATAAA
>LR562889.1:3274-17049 GCA_900536345.3 Caenorhabditis sp. 39 LS-2015
CTCTCCACATCCGCAAGATTGTGTTCTACGCAAGAACCTGTGCTCTCCAGAAGCCATTTGTCAGAATAGAAGATGTCAATGTCTGCCGGGATTCACTGGGGATGGTGTCAAGTGTGTCAGTATCCATGAGAGGGCCAGCAATTGCTCGCAATGCGATGAGAATGCTCATTGTGTCGCTGGAACGACGTGTACATGCAATGTGAGTGGAGGATTTGAAATGGGACGGTGATTGGGAGCAATTTGATATGCAACATGCCTAGGTTTGAAATTTTCGGATTTTGAAGACGTCAACGTCATCTGAATCCTTCCTGACGTCATCTAAAATCGAACATTTTGAAAGTATGGCATTATGGGTATCAAAACTTTCACAATCACTTGGAGAACTTGAAAATCACAACGCCACTGGTCAAAAACTCAAAATTCCCCCATTTCAGCCCGGCTACTTCGGCAACGGTCTCTGCTGTGTGCCAGACCCGTTGGACTGTGTCCACTTCACCGGAATATGTCATCCAAACGCCGTCTGCAATCAGAAGAGCCGTCAATGCGAATGTTCCAGTGGATTTTCGGGCAACGGAGTGTCGTGTTTCCCGCAGAAATCGTGCCGGACCGATGCGGCGGTGTGTGCCAAGAATGCGATTTGTCTGCCGACTGGAAGTTGTATTTGTCGTCACGGGTTCAAGGGAGATCCGTTTTATAAGTGTGCGCCGTTGGTTTCCAAGGGTGAGTAATGTTTTTTTGATGGCTGGAAAAGGCTTAAGTAACGGCTAGTTAAGGCTTTGGCAAAGGCTAGACAAGGCTTGGGTGACCTCTAAGCAAGACTTAGTTAAGTAACGCTGGGAAAGGCTTAAACAACGGCTAGTCAAGGCTTACCATTAGGTAAGTTTTAGACAAGGTTTAGGTAACGGATGGGCAAAGAGTCGGCTAGGTAAGGTGTAGGCAACTTTTAGGCAAGGCTTAGATAAGCAACGGCTGGGTAAGGCTTTGACAATTTCTAGACATAGTTTAGGTAACGGCTGGTCAAGGAGTAGGTTAAGTAAGGCTTAGGGAATCTTTAGGCAAGGCTTACTTGTCTAGAACTTATCAAAGCCAACAGGTAAGTTCTAGACAAGTTCCGGTCCTTGGTTAGCCGTTACCCAACCTCAATTTTCCCAAATTTCACACGTTTTTTTTTTCAATTTTTTCTCCATTTTGCAGACCCTCCATCGCACGTCGACCTGTCCGACGTCTCCTCCTGCCTCGCCCCTTGCTCCTCCACCCAACTTTGCATCTCCGGCGAATGCATCTGCAAACCGGGCTTCAAAAGCAACTCGACAACGTCGGAGACCTGCGAAGACGTCGACGAATGCGTCGAGAAGACGCATCGATGCGATCGAGTTGCCACGTGTCAGAATACCATCGGATCGCATATTTGCACGTGTCCAGAGGGATATGTTGGCGATGGAACCACTTGTGTGCCACATGTTAATCATGGCAAACTTTCTGGTGAGTTATGCGTTCGAATTCCCGCATTTTTTTTGCTAGACCAAGCGCTTCGTAATTCGTAATAACGGAGTGTTGTAATTTGTCAGTTTTATCGATTTACCGCTTTTTTTCACGATTTGAAAGGAAATGTTGTGAAAAATCGATATATTTTATCGGTTTCACTTGTGAAACATCAAAAAATATAAGAAAAACTCGTTTTAGAAAAATCATGCTAAAAATACCGATGGAAATGTGCTCTGCGGCTAAATCGTACGGGGTTGACAAATTTTCGCGCCAAAAAAACGAACGCCTTTTGAATTATCGGAAATCAAAAAATCAAATAGAAAAATCGATAATGTTACAGTATACTGCGAAGCGGACGGAATGACTCTCGTCCTCGGCAACGAGACATCCGAATTCGAGGGAAAGATATTCGTGAAGGGACAAGCGGAGAATCCGCACTGCTCGAAGACGTTCAGTTCGCTTCTGAATTCGCACAAACCCTACGTCTTCAAGGTCGCTTTCCAGCATTGTGATGTTCAACTTTTGGAGAATGTGAGTTTTGGAGGTTTTGTTTGCAAGTAATTATTGATTTTTTCTTTCAGCACACAATGGCTTCAACGGTCGTTGTCCAGAAGCACGCAATGTTCTTGACTAATAAGGTTTGTTGATACTTTTTAAAAATTATTTTAATTTTTAATTTTTAAAAAATTATTTTAATTTTCAAGAAATTTCTTTAATTAAAAAAAATTATTTCAATTTTTTAAAATTACTTCAATTTTTTGAAATTGATTTCATTTAAAATCATTTTATTGAAAAACGAATTATTTAAATTTCTAATTTTTCTTAAATTTTTAAACTGTTATTTCAATGTTTTTACTTTTTTTTTAATTTTTAAAATTTTCAATTTTAGGCCGATTCGTACGACCTCCGCTGCCAATACCCAATCGGTTCGCGTGCCGTGGAATCTCACGTAAACGTGTCCGAACTCGCCACCACCTCAACTCTCACCGACAAAAACTCGACGCTGGCCCCGATTTGCCGGTTATCAGTGTCCAATGATCAGCAACTTTCCATAAGTTCGGCGACCGTCGGCGACACGTTGAAATTGGCGCTGGAAGTGACACCGAACGACAATTTCGGCATTTTACCGAGAAATTGTTTCGCAGTGAATATCGAGAGTGGCGAGCGGTACACGTTGACGGATGATATGGGCTGTGCGATTGATGAGTCGCTGTTCCCGCAATGGTCCGTTGCCACGTCATCCAAAGTGCAGGCTGTTTTTAGGTAAGATTTTGAGGGAGAGAAATTTTAAAAAATTGAAAAATAATTTTCTTTTATTTTCATTAAAAACGCGGATTTTCTCGATTTTCCATTAATCGAATCGACAGAAATTTGATAATTATTACCTCAACTTCCCCGATTCACAGAAAACGCGGAAAACCGGTTGAATTTCGGAATTTAAAATTTAAAAATTAATTTCGTGAAAAACACTTCGTTTCGCCACGAATTTCGGAGCAAATTTAAATTTAAAGTTTCGTTTTTATCACAAAATGCAGAAAACCGCTCGATTTTCTAATTGAAGTCAAGAATTTTTGTAAATTCGTAATTAACCGCGGTTTTTTAAAACTATTTTTTTCAAATTTTCCATCGAAAAACATTTCAACGAGAACCCGGTGTTTCGCAACTTTTCAATTCGTGACTTGAAAAAAATTTCTTCAAAACATTAAAAAAAAAACACTCAAAATCCCTCACCTCTTAACCCGAACCATTGCAGAACATTCAAATGGCCCGACAGCTCAATGATCCGATTCCAATGCGACTGCGTGCCGTGCGTCGGCCAATGCTCGACACCTTCGTGCATTTCGTCGGCCAGATTTAGAAGACATCATACGAATGCGCCGATTGAGAATGACGAGATTCGACAGGAAATGATTTTGGTGAGTGTGAGAATTTCGTCAAATTTTCATGGGGTTTATTGATTTTTTGGGGGTTCTTTGAGTTCTTGTTGCCAATTTTTTTATTTAATTTTTTTTAAATACCGAAAAAAAACGATAAAAAACCGTTAAAAACGGATGAAAAATTTGAGTATTTTGAAGACAAAGAAACGAAAAAATGTTTTCCATTTTTTTCGAAAAATTGAAAAAAAAAATTACGACATTTTTTATAACCCTGCAAATTTCCAGATGTCCGGTGTGGAATCCCTTGCCGTTTCGTCAATAATCAACGTCCACGACTCATCAGAAATGTCATCTTCCCCTCTTGATTCAGAAGACGTCGTTACGTCATCTGAATCCTCAATTTGCGTCAAACTCGCTCCATTGCTGATCGCAATGAGCTCGTTCATCGTTTGCTCGGCAATTCTTCTTTATCTCTGCTCCCGAAAACCGAAAACTTTGGATTCTGAATTGAGTTTTTGATTTTTGAATTCCAAATTTTTCGAGAACAATTATCGATTGATTCTTATCACTGCACTGATAGGTTATCAATTTTATAATTTTCCAACTTTACATACTTGTTACATTCCACAAATCTCGTTATTTTTTTATTTCCTATCGATCGATATCTTTATAACACATTGCTCAGGGTTTCTTCCACATTTCGATCAACCAAATTATTGATTTTTTTTTTCAAAATTTTAAATTTAATTTAATTATGTTAATTTTGCAAACCCCCATCAGCTTTTCTCTACAATTACGTGTGCTTTCCTCTCAATTTTTCATTGATTTTTTTTTCGAATTTTTTCACAAATTGTGCCTTGTCTCTCGTGTCCTCACCATTTCATTTCGTTTGATTTTTCTGTGATTTTTGAGATTTTTTTTGATAATAATTGTTTAATAATATTTTGATAATAAATAATAAATTCTAATAATGCATGTTGAGTTTTGAAACAAAATTTGAAGAAGGGGAATTTTAAAAATGAACTTCAATAATTAAAAAAAATTAAATTTCAAAAATACAACGTAATTTTATAATCGATGATTTAAAAAAATTAACTAATAAAATTCCAATTTTTGAACATTTTTTATTTAATTCCAGAAAATTAAAAAAAAATATCATCCATTTTTACAAACTGATTTTTGATTTTTCAAAATTATTGGGAAAATAAATTTTCAAATTTGATAAAATTTTCAATATTTTTCACATACTTCTTTAAAAATTTGTCCAGAAAATTTAAACTGCTTCAAAAAATTCTGATTTTTGAGAAATCAAAAAATAATTTTTTTTGATTTGACATTTTAAATTTTCCTGCTATTTTATAAAAAATTCAATTTTCAAAAAAATTGTTTTTTAATTTTAAAAAACAAAACACAATTTTTTTACAACTCTTTAATACTTTAAAGGACCTAAATACATAATTTACATTTTTTCACATGTTTAAAAATTGAAAAAAATTCCACTAATTTCAGGAAATTAAATTTAATTTTTCCAACTGCAGAAAAAATTCTAAAAATTACAAAAAAAAATTAATTAAAACTTTTTTGTAAAAGTTCAAAAAAAAATTACAGTGTAAACTTGTTTTCCATGTATTCGCAAAAATTAGGAAAAAAATATTTTAAAAAAATTTGGAATAAAATAAAAAAATTTCAAATTTCAAATTTCAAAAAGTATCACTATCAAAGTTCAAACTTTTTTTTCATCAAACTGAAAATTACAGAATTTGACGAAAAAAAATGAATCCCAAAATAAATTTATTTACATAAATACTCAATTATTTTCACATGAAAAGAAAACAATCAATTTCAAAATCACATGTGACGGGAAGAAGACGGGGAAATGAAATAAAAAATTGAATTTTTTGGGGTTAGTAGTATTAATTTTTCTCCAAGGGGGGGGTGCGGATGCAAGAGGGATTCTAAAATTCAATTTTTAGTATCTTTTCGTTTTGAAAACGCGCTATTTTCTAGAGAAAACTCTAAAAATACTGTAAGAGAAATGGTACAGAGATCATCATTATTCAGATTCCAGTAACGTTGCGAATATGGGCGGTCACCAGGCGGAACGGACGCTCCTCGTATTCAATGTACTGCTCTTTTGGGATTTGGACCTGGAAAAATGGAATTATGGGAAGGAGGGAGGGGGGGGGGGGGTTATTGAATTGAATCGTAAATTAGGGACGCTATTGGAGAAAATATTTTATTTCTGAAATTAGAAAAAACTTGAAACTGAATAATTTTTTTTGGAATTACCTAAAACTAAATGTTTCCATAAAATTAGAATAAAACAAACTGTATTTTTCAAGAAAAATACAGTTGTTTTTTGAGTTTTAAAAATAGTATTCCTTCAATTTTCTTGCAATTTTTTATTAATTTTTAAAAATAATTTTGCCAATTTTTAACTATCCAACAAAAAATATTAAGTTGAAAAATTTAAATATTAAAAACTTTTTCAATGAAATAAAAAATTCTTAAGTGATTTTTTTTTGCAAATCAAAAAAAAAAAACTTAAAGATTGAATTTTTTACCAACTTTTAAATTTTGGCGCATTTATAAAATTACAATAGTAAAATTAAAATTTTCCCAGTTTGAAAAAAATCAAAACCTCGAGTAATGAATGCTAATTGCAAGAAAGATTTTTCAATTTTTAAAAAATTAAAAAAAAATCTAAAAATTCAAATTTCAACAAATTTCAAAAAAAAACTTTTTTAAAATTACAAAATTAAAATTTTCCGTTTGAAAAAATCTAAACCTCGATTAAATGCTAATTTTCAGAAAAAAAATTTTAAAGTTTAAAAATTTTTAAAAATCTAAAAATTAAAATTTCAACCAATTTCAAAAAAACTTCAAATATTTTTTTAAACTTATTCTTTCATCAAAAAAAATCGCAACTTTTCTCGATAAAATCTATGTTCAATTTTTCATTAATTTTCGAAATCAATTTTCAATAATAATAATAAAGTACCTGATCTCCATCCATCCGATTCAACAAAGTGACACAGACGATGGCGGACGGGAATCCGGCACGGCACGTGAAACTCGCAAAGCACGTCGATTCCATTTCAATGTTACGGACGCCGAGTGAGTTGAGTTTGCGCAGGAAGTTGAACTTGTCCTCGGACGAATAGTCGCAGAAATAGCCGTCGAGACGCATTTGACCTAGAATTTGAATCATTTTGAGAAATGAAATATTGGATTGAAAAACAGATAGTAATTTGAACTTCCAGCAGTTATTCACAAAAACTTACATCTTGAAATTTAAAACTTGAAACTGAAGATTAAAAACTTGAAATTAAAAAGACAAAATTTAAATGTAAAAATTTAACATTCAATATTTGAAGTGAAAATTAAAAAAATAAAATAAATTGTGAACCTGAAAATTTTTAACTTTAATAATTGAAACTAAAACTTAAAGAATAAACGATTAAATTTCAAAACTTGATAATTATCTAAAAATCAATAATTATAATTTGAAATTTGAAATTTAAAAATTCATTTAGAATTTGTTATTTAAAAAAAAACAAAATATGACAGTCAAATTTTAAAATTTTAAAATTTTGAATTTGAAGCTAATTGAAAAAAAAGTCAGAATAAAATAAAAATAAAAATATTGATTCAATTCGAATTTTTTCAAATTTTTTTGCATTTTTTTCGAAAAAAAAACTTCTTATTGTCACGATTTCGTCTAGAAATCCCAAAATCACTCACCCTCATAGAAATCGTCAGCGCACAATGTTTTTCCAGTTTCCACTGGAATTTCCTTCTCTTTTCCGACTGCGCAAAGGGCCTCACGAAGGGCGGCGTCGAGTTGAGTTGGCCGTTCGATCTGGAAAATTGGGGAATTTAATTTGAATTTTGAAAAAAAAAATTTCGAAATTTTCCTCCAGAAACCAACGAATTTTTGCAAAATTTTTTGTTGGATTTTTTTAAAATTAAAAATTAAAAATCTAAAATCTAAAAAATACAATTTTCTATGCATAACTTCTCGGACGCCCTGATTTTTCGCAACGCGACGTTTCGCAACTCGAAACTTTTTCCTTCAAGAATTTCTGTCAAACTTCAAATCCTAATTTCTGCCGAAAATATATTTGGGTTGACATTTGGAGTTGCGAAACGTCGTGGTCCCATTTTCCCCCATCACTAACTCTCTTTCCGGCGATAATCTGCACATAAGTGTCTCCCAATTCCGCGTTCATGGCTCCAGTGGAAACGACGACGGTTCCTGGCGGAACACCGACTCCTCCGGAAGTTCCGAGACGGATAAATCTGAAAAAAATCAATTTTTTCAGTTCCGTAAATTTTTCTAATTAAAAACAGTTTTTTGAAATTTTTGTCTTTTTGAATAAATAAAATGTTCTAAATATTTCCCATACTCACGTCGGATTCTTGACTCCAGCATGGTGCATGAGTTTGAACGACTCGACGAGCATGATGCTCAACGACGGAGTGCCCATTCCGTGATTGATCCAGCAAACTGGTCCCGTTTTGTAGATGACGAAACGGTCGGAACGGGAGAGGTTCTCCGAGCACGGAATGTTGCATTCCTTGGCGAACCATTCGGCGTAGAGCTTGAAGCGTCCCGGGGAGCCGCCGGTGCACACGAACTGCAGAATTTGATGGGTTTAGGATACATTTGCAAAAAAAAGCCGAATTTTACTATAATTTGCTCCTGAGATTGTAAGAGTTCAGATTCAAACGCGGCGACAGGTCCCGCCAAAAATACGGAAAACCACGGTGGAATATTTATTTCTCTATTATTTTTTTTTGAAAATTCAATTTTTATCAGTTTCTGATTGGCTTATGTCAATTTTTTTTTGATAACATTTATCGATTGATAATTAAAAAGTGACGAAAAATTGCAAGCTTGAAAAGCACTAAAATCCCATGAAAATTGGACAAAAATTGCATTTAGCGGAGCAAAATCTTGAAAAATTAATTTCAGTTCTCCAAAAGAAGAGAAAATCGTGACGGGACCCAACGCGCGTTTGAATTTCAACTCTGACAACCTCAGGAACGAAGAATACCATTTTCCAAAGAACCGGGTACCACATGACATTGCCTGAGTGTTTTCGAAGGTGAAAATTAAATTAACCCCCGAACAAAAAAACGCAAAAGAGATCTTCCGTTGCGGGGAATCGAACCCCGGCCTTATGGGTGAGAGCCATAAATCCTAACCACTAGACCACAACGGAGCGTATTCACCTGGGTCTTCGAAGATATTGACATTACAACAACACTTGGCAAATGTCACTTGCCGGGGAAACTCGACTTGAGTGACACTTGCCGCTCTCCTATCTTTCTTTCATTTGTAATATCAATGCCCTGCCGACCTGCTTCTCATGCTCCGTTGTGGTCTAGTGGTTAGGATTTATGGCTCTCACCCATAAGGCCGGGGTTCGATTCCCCGCAACGGAAGATTTCTTTTTTTCGCTTATTTTCTGTTTTCTTTTCGAAGAATGTGGTCACCTAGTAACCGGATTGCTAGTTTCACGTGCGGGAGCACGTGAATATGGCAAATTAAGGCACGAGGTAGCCGCGGCGAGAAGAATAACAAATTAGGCAAACATTTGGAAAAAGCGCATGACAAAAATACGTTTTTGGCAGAAGGTGCACGAAAATGTAGGAAAAATAGGAAAAAAATTCATTTCAAAACCCAAAAAATTCCAAATTCAACCGGCTCACCTTGGTATCTCCGAAAACCGCCGGAATATCGATACTATCAACACCAAATCCGAAATGATAAAGGAAATCCTTCTTGTCCTTGGTGTCAAAGTACTTGTTCGGCTTCTCGACGCATCCGTTCGTTCCGCTCATTTTCTGAATTTAAAATTTTGAAAAAATCGGGGAAAATTGAAGAAAAACTAAAAAACCGAAGAAAAAAAATTGCGTCATGTTTTTAGTCAACGTCAGCACTTTTCTGCTTAAAAGTGGGCCTGCCAGCTCTCTCCAAAAAAGAGAGCCGAGAGATGGACGAGAGAGTGTGTGATACGAAGAGACGCAGGGAAAAAAGAAAAGGACAATCCAATTCTGGGCCTCGTGGCAATGCTAATGTGTGGGAAATCGAGTCAGATAATTTTAGGAAAAGAAAATCACGTAGAACTTGGTTTTGCTGATGGACATTTAAAAAAATGGAAAAAAATTGGAAAAACATTTGAAAAAAGATTGCCTAGAAGTGGAAATGCTTTTTCTTGTTTTTCCGTTTTTTTCTCGCGTTTTTCCAAGACCAAAAGATCAAAGGATTACGTTTTCCCGGAAATTCAAATCAAAAAGACTTTTTAAAAAAAAAAACGAAAAAAATATGTTTTTCAAAATGTTCAAAAAAATTCACCTTGTTTTCTAAAAAATTGAATTTTCCACAAATCATTTTTTCACCAAAATCTAAAAAATATCTTCTTTTTATTTCAAAAAACTCAGGGAAAAGAAAAAGAAAACCGAGCGCAACTCGTCAACTTATACGGCTTTTAGGCTCCGCCCACTTTCCTCCTCGTGGCCAGAAAATGGGCGGAGTCGAAGGAATGGGCGATGGGAAAAATGATAAGCACGTGGGGAATGGAGATAGGGAGAGATAAGGGGGAGAAAGAGAGATTTAGAGAAAATGGATAAAAAATTGAATTTTTTTCGATATTTTCTTGAAAATTTTCCTTTTTTTTAAATTTTTTAAAATTCAATTTTTGAAGAAAAAAAAATATTTTAAAAAACAAAAAAATAGTTTGAAATACAAAAAAAACAGCCTTATACAAGAAAAAACCATTTTTTAAATTGAAAAATTTTCAATTTTTTGTTGAATTTTTAAAAAAAATTTTATAATTTTTTAGCAATAAAACTGGTTTTATTAAAATGAAATTAGTCACTCCGGAAATAAATTTGAAAAAATAACGCAAAAAATTCAAAAAAAAAAAATTTTAATTTCAGAAAATTTTCAAAAAAAAAAATTGACTTTTCCATTTTTTACAGCTTTTTTTTCGTGAAGCTATTTAAATTTTTTCAAATTAAAAAAAACCTAAAATTTGGAAAAATACTTGAAAAATCGAAATAATTCGATTCGAAAAACAAAAAAAAATTCAAACTGAAAAATATTTTTTTTTTCAAATTTTTCAAAAAATAATTTTAATTTTGACCTCTTCTTACCTGAAAAACACAAAAACCACAACCTTACACAAAAAAAACCAAAAAAAATTAACCCCAAACAGTCAACAAAGCATCGAATTTCTCGGAAAAGCGGCAAACACAGTAGTCCATCCCAAACAGTGCGAATGACGCAATTTCTTCGCAATCGGAACATTTCGCAGTGCAATTTTATCGTTTTGTTTGATTTTTGCGCCTTTTGACGAGTGGTTAGCTGATCTACCACGTGGCATTGTGATGAGTTTAGTCTTTGATCGGGAAATTGAGAAAAAAAATATATTGGCAAAAAAATTGGAAAAATTAAATTTTTCTAAAATCAATGTCTTGCTTTGAGAAAAGTCATTAAAAAATGGTGAAATTGTATTTACATCATAAAAAAACCTGAAAACTCGAATTTTTCACAAAAATTTCGAAAATCCCCAAAAAAATCGAAAAATTCAAAGAAATTCAAAGAATTGGAAATTGTAAATTGAATTTTCTACAAATATCGATTAAATTTTGCTTAAAAATCGGATAAACCCCAGCAAAGAACAGAAAAATCGGAAAAAAAATGAAAAAATTGAGGTTTTTCAAAAAAATCGAGAAAAATTTTGAAAATACAAAAAAAAATCAAAGAATTCACAGAAATTCACAGGATTTTTACAACGGTCGTCTTTAAAATTTAATTCTCTACATGTTTTGATCAAATTTTTCATAAAAATCAAAGAAAATCCAGTGAAAACCAAAAAAAACTGAAAAAAGAGCTTTAAAAATTGTAAAATCGAAAAAAAAAAAAAGCAACTTGGTGGCCGAACTTTTTCCTCGACCACGGCCACCAACTTTTACGCGGGAATTCAAAATTTTAAGATGTTTTTTGCAGTTTTCCCATGTTTTCGACTGATTTGTCCGGGTTTTTTGATATTTTCTGACGCAAATATGCGGAAAAACTTGAAATCATGCCACTTCCATCCCACTGTTCGCTCCTTGCCCGGTAAAATTTCCCTTATCACTTCAGCAATCAAATCAAACTGATAAGCCATTTCTGCTGAAATTTTCACCTTATCACTAACAAAAATTGCGGTGAAACTGTAACTTTGTAGTTTTCCATTTTCCTCCAGGATTTTTACCACGTTTTTTGTCATTTTTTCATGACAAATATCCGAAATTTTATTGCCGAATTCCCAGTTGTAAATCACGGTTCCACGCGTTCCAATGACACGTGACAGTGGGAATTTGAAAGAAATTTGGCTTGCGAGGTGGAGGAGAAGAAAAAATTGATGATAGAATGATGAAAAATGATAAAAAGTGTTATTCGTCGAGAATTTGATCTTTAATAGTCTTTTGACGTCATCAAACTGATACTTTAATCATTTAGTTCCTGGAAAAATTTCATTCATTTCACAGAGAAAAAACAATCAGAAAAACAGAGGGCAAAGATCAAAAGATCAGATAAGATGAACATTTATCACTCTCACGCGGGTACTATGTTACTATACAAAACTATCTTTTGGCCATCTTTGTCCTATCTAACCATCTTCGGCATACCATATCTGAAAACAGCCATTAATCACCATAGTGTGACTGTGACTGGTCAAGTGTTTGGTTTTCGGGGCTTTGAGGGCCTTTGATAGTGATCTCAAGGTGCGGAATGTAACAAATGAAAGAAGAAAAAACTATTGAAGGGTGTGGGGGTTCGAACCCCCGACCTACGGGTGACAGGTGAACATGTTAGCCACTAGGTCATCCGAACATTGCATCTTCTCTCAATTGCAGGAGCAGTTGCCGGCCGGCCGCGCCCGGGAGCGTCGCCTTTATATACGCTCTTGCCGACCCCGTTTCCACGCTCCGTTGTGGTCTAGTGGTTAGGATTTATGGCTCTCACCCATAAGGCCGGGGTTCGATTCCCCGCAACGGAAGATCTCTTTTGCATTTGTTCCACTTCACATTTCAAAGCTTTATTCCGTAAATATGCACAAAAGATCATCAAAAAAACAGTGGAATCCAATACTTGAGACATACAGTACACGAGCAGCAAAAGTGTTATAACTTATTGAGATGAATGTGAATAGAATAGAGTGGAATAGATCAAAATGTACACGTGTACACACGGAAAACTCTAAATAAAGATACCCGAGTTGAAGAAATTGAAAAAATCAATAAACAGGTGGTTAACTATGACGATGAAGACGTCGCAGACGCTTCGTAAAGTTGTATTTCAGCTGTTTCCAGCGTTTTTGGAAGAACTTGTGCAGATTGATGCCAGCGCGGCCGATTTCCGAGTGATCAATGTTGAATTGACGGCAATTGGCGAACATTAGCTCGATATCCTCGGCAAAGTCTTCGGGCGTTTCGTATCTGGAAATGAAAGAATTAAAATGAAAAATTTTGAGAAAATTTTTTTCTCGAAAAAAATGTCCAGAATTTTTTTTCAAATTTTTACAAAAAAAATTAACTATAAAAAAGAGCGTGTTTTTATTAGTTCTTCGTTAAATTTTCATATCTAAAGATCAACTGGGCGCCGATAAATTCAACTTTTTCAGTGGAGATGGGTCTCGACGCGAAAAGTTTGGTGATTGCACGGGAATTTCGAAAATTCAGCGTTTTTAGAGAAAATTTGAATTTTTCGCTCAATTTTGAAGTGGATAATAAAAAAAAATCAAGTTAAAAATTTTTAGAAAAAATGGAAAAAAAAGAAAATTTTCGAAAAAAAATGTCCAATTTTTTTTTTCAATTTTTTGAGAAAAAATTGCACCATCAAAAAGAGCGTGTTCTGGTCAGTACCCGGTGGAAATTTTGCGTTGAAAAACCTGCTGAGCGCCGAGAAATTCAACTTTTTCAGTGGAGATGGGTCTCGACGCGAAAAGTTTCGTGATCGCGCGGGAATTTCGAAAACTAAGAATTTTTTTTAGAAAATTTGAATTTCCCGCTTAATTTTTAAGTGAAAAAAAACAAAAAATCATATTAAAATTTTTTGGAAAAAATTTCAAAATTTTCAAAAAAAAAATCGAAAATTCGTTTTTTTTTTTTGAATTCTTTTGAAAACAATTATATCATCAAAAAAAGCCTGTTTCGATTAGTTCTCATTGGAATTTTTATCAAAGGAGTAAGAAATTCAACTTTTCACGGCGCCCCGCACGAACAGTGTGCCCACTGGGTGGTGGTTGGCGCGTTTCCGGATTTGAAGGCGCACTTCTCGTTTTTAAAAATCAAAAATTAAAAAACCGCAAAAATACCGATTTTTCCAATAAAAATGTAAAAATTTTAATTAAGAAT
>LR562897.1:26957-39942 GCA_900536345.3 Caenorhabditis sp. 39 LS-2015
TCAGAATCCAGCGTCACGGTCCAAGATCCTGAAGAAAAATCGGAAAATTCTCCCGCCTCACCAGCAGAAGTTCTACGACGGAACAGCTCCCGACAAGCGAGTTTCATGGCCGCCATGCAGATT
Organism: Caenorhabditis sp. 39 LS-2015; assembly: GCA_900536345.3. NCBI lineage: Eukaryota > Metazoa > Nematoda > Chromadorea > Rhabditida > Rhabditidae > Caenorhabditis > Caenorhabditis waitukubuli. The sequence goes on from LR562897.1 coordinate 27,081, forward strand.
CATCCGCTTAAAGATGGTCAGTAAATTCGCTCTATTGATAATTTGGATTTTTTAAATTTATTTTTCAGCTTCCCAAATCTATCAGAACACTGATAAGGAGCAGAAAGAGCAGATCAAAGAGACGCCGATCCGACGAGCCAGAGATCGCGAAGATTCGATGAGGAGGAGACAGTCCAGGTTGGGGAGAAATTTGAAATTGAAAATTGAAAAAAATTATCGTTGATTTTTGAATTTTTGAATTTTTTTTCTGAAAATTTGACTGAAAATGGAATTTTTTTTTTTGAAGTTTGAAAATTTTAATTTTTCAGATTGATAAATTAATATGAATATTTATTTATTTCGACTTTCATAATTTAGGAAACTATAATCATTAGAATGGAATGAAATTAAAAATTTGGGAAAAAACAAAAAAAAATTATTTTTTTTCCGAATTTTTTTTGGAAAAAATTATTTTTAATTTTTAAAAATAAATTTGGAATTTGAAGAGATTTAGCTAACTTGTTAAAGTAAAATTGATTCTCGAAAATCCAAAATTTTGAAGAAAAGAAATGAAAGTTTTTTTAAATTTTAAATTTTAAATTTCACGATTTTTTTCTGAATTTAAAACTTTAAAATTAATTTAAAATTTTTTTTTTTGATTTTTAATTTATTTCTTCCATTTTCAGAATTTCAATTTCCGAAAAAAATTTCAATCAAATACATTTTTTTCACAATTTTTTCACAATTTTCCCATTTTCAGCCGCAGCATGGGTCCGGATTTCGGCGCCCTCCGTTCCAGTGCCAACAGTGTTGCCGACACCAACACCAATAACACTACTAATCGTATTTCTACCGTATCGGCGGCCCCCGTGGCTTTGTCAGAAAGGGGTTCCTCGTCGCAGGAGGATGAAAGTGGTACGTTGCGATTTTTTTTTGGAATTAAAAAAAGTATTGGTTTTTGGTAAATTTTTGAAAATACTGAAAATACTGAAAACACAAATATTGGGTACGCCATGCACCATATTTTTTTTCAATTTTCAAGGGAATTTCAATTTTTTTTTACTTTAATTTTTTTTTGAAAATTTTTTTTAGCCCTCAAAATTCAAAATTTCCCCAAAATATTCAAAAATTTAAAAATCTGTATGAATGAAAAAAAAATTACAAATTCCAGTAATCCGTGACCAATTTTCTCGTATAATTATTATAAACTTGCATATACAAATTATGCACGTACAATGCCGAATGATATGCAAATGTTCTCCTCGCCGCGCTTCTCTTTTCCCCGTATCATCGCCGTTTTTACGTGTCGCCTTCCGAAAAATGCAAATCGGGCGAAATTGGCGGCACGATGTGCGTGTTATTGTCACTTTACGTTTTTTGTTTTTCTATTTTTTTTTTGGAAATTTTGAAAAAAAATATTTTTTTAATTTTTAAAAAACATTTTTTTTTTTTTTTTTAAATTGGGAAATATAGAAAAAATTAAAAATTATCTTCAACTTTTGAATCTGTTTTTTAAATTTTTTTTTGATTTTAAAAAGATTAAAAAATTTTTAAAGTTAAACTAAATTAGAAAATTCTTATTTGAGAAAAGAATTTTTAAAAAATCTGAGAAATCTAGAAAAATTATAGAACTTAAAAACTTGGAAAAAGTTAAAATTATGAAGAAAAAAAAATGTTTTCACATACGCTGAAAACCCGAATTTATACTGTTAGATGACAATTTTAATAAGTATGAAAACATAAAATAAAGTTGATTTTTCAAAATTTGAAATTTTTGCGATAAAATTTTTATTTTCAAGCCGATGGGTCTCGCCGCGATTTCAATTCTCTCATTTTCAAAAAAAAAATCATTTCATCATCATTCTTTTCTTTCCACTCTATTTATTTACCACTGATCCTCGACGATCATTTCCGTTGATCATCATCATCTTCACAATCTCTCCATCATCCACAAACCGAATCAAATAAATGCTCAATTAGTAAATAGATATTATTACCTACCGACCAACCCATGGGGCTCCCCACACACAGATAAATGTTCAACTGATAAAAGATAAAAGATAAGAGCATCTCGGGCCGTCGTCGTCGAGTTGTGTGTGTGTGTGTGTGTGTGGTGATGAGTATTGAAGATAGGAAGAGAAAGAGCATTTCTGTGTCTTTTCTCATATCGTTTTAGTGATTGTTGTGTCAGTGACAAGAGGATGAGGAGGAAGAAGAAGAGGAAGAAGGCAGAAACAGAGAGAGAGAGAGAGAGAGAGACGGATGAAAATGAAAATGAACGAGAAAAAACGTCAGTTGTCTTAATCTTCGTTTTGATGAGAGAGAGACACGGAGAGACAAGGCTTTTCCATCTTCCCTTTCCTATTCGTTTTCGAATTTTTTAAAATTTATCCTGATCAATTTCTGCAGAAATCATTGGTGTCTATTATTATCACCTTTGCGCGCCGCCGGCTGTCCCAAATACCTTCATCTTTTTCTATTTCCTCCAACCGATCATACCACTGATAACCACTGCAGAAAACCGGTCCGTCGGTGTCGCTTTTTACACCTACATCATTCCGTAATCACAAGGGCCATTCGTTTTGGTTTTGTCCCTTTCCTTTTCTCCCGGTCGCTTTGTTCGAGTTTGTTGAATAGTCATTTGGTTTGGTTGGGTTGGGTTTTAGACAAACTTTTAGTGGATCTTAAATTAGACAAGAAAAGTTGATGGAAGAAGGGTTGGTTGTTGTTACTGTTTATGACAAACACAACAGAGAAGGGTTTTTTTTCGTTTCTGTGACAATTTAAGTTGACAAATCGTATGCCGGTTTAAGGACTTTAAGGCACATCGAAACTGATGGAAAGTTTCATGAAAAAGTAAAATTTTGGCATTGAATAGAATTTGTCGGAAACGCCGCGCCGTTTTAGGATTCTTGTTTAAGCTTCCGAACCGATTTTTTTCCCAAGCTTTGGAATTTTTTTCCGTAAATCGCGAAGAAATTGCTCAAAAATTACTAAAACTCTGCAAACCCGTAATTTGTTTCCAGATATTGAATCTGAAAACCCGGTTAGTCAAATTTTGAATAGTTTTCGACTTTTTGCTTGATGCGGCATGATGACTAGTGGAAATGTTCTGCTGAAATCGGTGCGCTTCTTCCTCCTTTTTGACAAGCGTAATTCTCAAAGTAATAATAGTAATAAAGCGTAAAGGTGTACGTATTATTGGTAATGATTTGTTTCCCTCTTTCTCTCGAGAGTCGTCGTCGTCGCGTCGGAAGACACACACTCACGCACAAACAGAAAGAGGGTTAATTGCCAGGAAATGGCCTTCGAGGCCAATTCTCGACGTGTTCGTCCTCTTCCTCTTTGGTTTTCTTTTACTTACTCGCTCCATCCTTCCTTCTCCGCCTCCTTCTCCTCCTACTTCACCTTTGCGTGAGAGGGGATTTTCTTCTTGGCTATATGGATTGGATTGGAGCGGAGCGGTTCGTCTACTTTTTTTGGGAAATTTTGGTGGGTACCTTCGATTTTCGTTATTTTGAAGGTGTTTTCTTTCGCTGTTTCTTCCGTTTTTGCGGTTTTTTTTTTTAAAAATTTTCTCCTTGTTTTCTGAAATTTTTGCATTGATACAGTGCGGATTGGTGTAGTATCTTTGATTTTGATTTTGAAAAAATTGAAAATTTCAAAACTCGAAAACCTGGAAATTAAAAATAAATTCTGATTTTTGACGGCAGTTTCTTTTTTTTGATTCTCGTATTTTCCAAAAGTTCCACTTCTAATTGTAAGGTAGTCAAGCCGAAATTTGCTATTTTCAAGTTATTATGCCGATTTTTCTGGTCATTTTGCCGAAATTTGACCGGAAAACTGAAAATGTAATAAATTTTAAGAAAAGCTCAATTTTCGAATATTTTCATCTGGAAGTGATTTGTGACAAAATTTAACTTTTTAGGAAAAAATTTGATCATTTCGATTTTTTGTGCAATTTTGAAAACTGGCCGCCTGGCAGAGCTGTTTAGGACTGTAGAAATTACTAGAAAATTTTGATTTTTTTATAAATTGGTAGGATGTGACTAATAGCCGATGATTTCATCAAGTCTCATTGTCGGGGTCGATCTATGAAGATTCATCGATTTTGCCGTTCGCAGCTATTTAATAGTTTCCGTTTTTCGCCACTTTTCCAATTCCGATTCGAATACGGCGGGGAACCGATTCGTCCGCCGAAAGAGAAGGAAAAGGAACTGTTTAGTTTCGGGCGCAAAGTGGTTTGTTTCCCTCTTGCTAGCCACCCTAGTATCGGTTCGTTTTGATCATCATCACTCTGAAGAAGAAGAAGAAGGCAAAGGAAGGAACGACACGAATCGAAATGGATCGGTTCTTCCTTCTTCCTTCTTCTCGCCGCCCATTTTTCTCCTCTCCCCGCTCTTCACCTCGTTTTGTCGTCAAAGTTGGAGAAAGAGACGAAAACCGACCGATTGAGAGAGCGAGAGAGCATGGCGATCACAGTAACCTGCGAGAGACGCAAGACTGTGAAACGGTGAAATTGATGATTCGCCCTTCCTCCCCCCCACCGATCGGTGTGTGAACCTGGCTGACTGACTCCAGCCAGCCAGACAACACAACACGGATTTCTGTTTTTTCCCCGGTTTTTACCCCCGAAAAAACATGATTTTTTCATCTCGGCTCTGATATCTGTTATCTGTTATCTGTTATCACTGATCGCATTCCAGTAACCGACTGCAGATCCATTTGATTGAATTGTGTTGTGAAATTTTGGCGGAATTTGGGGGAAGTTTTTGAATTTTTGCTGAATTTTGGATTTTTTCACTTTTTTCGATTTTTCTCATTTGACCGAGTTCTGACTTTTGATTGATGAGCAATGGAATCGCGCTCTAATAAGAAATGGGCGGGAAGAGGGGTTTTTGGATTTTTGAAATTTACCGAAATTTTTGGATTTTTTTTTTTGAATTTTTCTGTTGGGCGATTTGAAATTTTTTTTTGATTTTGATTGTTGAATTTGAAAATTCCCAGTATTTTTTTCTAAAAACGTTTTTTTTGGTTTTTCAATTTAGAAAAATGTTCTGTTTGATTTCCGCATTTTTCTAAAAAAAAAAAGTTTCAAGTTAAAACATTGGTTTTTTTTTTCAAATTTTGACTGTCGAATTTGGAAATTCAAGTTATTTTTTTTCTTACAATTAAAAGCTAAATTTGAATTCTTAAATTTTTAAACTTTTTCTGTTTGATTTTTGAATTTTTTACAAAAATTCTAATTTTGACTGTTGAATTTGGAAATTCAAAGTATATTTTTTTCTAAAAACGGGTTTTTTGGTTTTTTTAATTTTCAAAATTTTTTGTTTACTTTCGCTTTTTTAAAATTTAAAATAAAAAAATTTAAAATTCACTAGAAAAATTTCCCTTTTTTCAGCAGTCAACAATCAAAAATTAAATTTTTTTCATTTATGCTTAATTTCTGTGTTTCTATTTAGAGAGAAAAATTCCGGAATTCTTTGTACAATTTTTAATTTTTTTTTCTAATTTTAAATTTCAAATTTCCTCCTTTTCCCTAAAACCCCCTCTGTATTTCCGTTTCGATAATCGCCGGGGTGGTCTTTGCGTCTGGTCATTTGCTCTTTTCCTTTCCTCCTTCCGAAAGTGTCAATTTGCGTCTGCTTCTTCTTCCATACCTTGCCTAATGCTCCCGCACAAGAGAAGGTGGCTCAATTCACACACACACACACCCAATTCATTCATAAATCACACCGGCAGCCTGCCCATCTGCTTAGCAGCACACTGCGCAAGCAGAAAGGCGATAAACAGAGCAGAATTGGACAGTCTCCGATTTCCATTCGCTCGACTTAACCTGCTCCCCCTGTCTACCAATTGCTTTCCGAGAGGAGAGAGGGAGGGGGTGTCCTAATGATGGTATAATATGCACATTTTACGAAAATCGACGAATAATGTCGATTTTTCTCTGCGTTTTTTCTCTGGCTGCAACGATAATTAATTGTAAGATGAAAATTGCGAAATTGATCCGTTAACGATTTATCGGTGAAAATGAAACAAAAATTGCGATGACAACGAAAAATATCAAAATTTTCGAAACAAAACAAAGTTCCGTAGAGTTTTAGAAATTTTTCGAACGGACCGATCTTCGAAAATTCCGATGAACGTTGTTTCATAAATCTCTCGAAATCCCGGCGATTCGTAGTTTTAATATGTCGTATTAATAACGCTATTTATAATACGTTAATTTTACGAAAATCGACGAATAATGTCATCTTTTGGTGTTTTACTGATTTTTTCTCTCGCTGTAACGAGAATCAAGATGGAAATGCAAAGTTAGCGATTTATTGGAAAAAAATTTCGAAAAACGCAAAAAAATTTGCTATTTCGATGATATTTTGCAACTTGACGTTTTGAAGCACTGAAAAACTGCATTTTGCAGCTCAAAATGTTCTTTCAATTTTTAAATTTCCAAATCTGCCGAAAAATCATCGTTCTAACGTTTTGTGTTGTGAAACTCTACAGTTGCGAAACATCGGGTGCCAATAGCCCATTCCCTCTTCCCCGGACACCTCCCCATAGTAGAAAGTGTATAATATGGAAGTGGTGAATGGGCGGAAAATAGGAGGAAGAGAGGAGGGAGAAGCTTTTCTGACAAAGAGAGCCAGGTGTTTCGCCATTATTGTGCTTGTGCTGCTGTGCTGCTGCTGCTGCTCTTTTCGTCTCCGAGGTGCACACAGAAACAGACACACACACACACAAGGTCCTTTTGCCGCTCCACTTATCCTTTTCCCTTCACACACACACACTAACTACCATAGAGGCTCTACCTGATGGCAGAGAGAAAGAAGAATTGTTTATTTACCGTTCTCTCTCTCTCTTTCTCCCTTGATGCGTGGGTTCGAGCAGGGTCGGCTCGCATTTGATTTGCTCTTTTCACCTTTGATGTTAAGCCGATAACGATGAGGAGGGGGAGGCGGAGAGAGAGACAGAAATTGAACTTTTTTGAAAATTTAGAGAGAATTGATGGTGGAATAGATGGTTTTTCCTTGATTTTTTTGAAAATTGTGGAAATTATATTTTCCAGTCTATTTTGACGGTTTTCAATTTTTTTTTGTTGATTTTTTGAATTTCACAATTGAATTTCAAAAATTTAAAAATTTAAATTTTCCAATTTATTCTGACAATTTTCAATTTTTCGACAATTTAATTTCAAAATTTCTAATTTTTTGAATTTTTTTTTTCAAAAATTTTGAAGTTTTTATTTTCCAATTAATGTTGTCGATTTTCAATTTTTCAACCATTGAATTTCAAAATTTCGAATTTTTAACATTCAATTTTTTAATTTTGACATTTGCGATTTTTTCAAATATCTAAAAAAATTTAAATTTTAGCTTTTTTGTATTTTTTCCCTAAATTTCGAAATTGTTGAAAATTAATTTTTAAAAATTAATTTTCACGATTTTTTAATGAAAAAAAAAATTCAATTTTTTTCCAAAGTTTTAAAAATTATGAATTTAAAAATGTTCAATTATTTTCAGTGTTTATTCCTTCAAAGTTTACTAGAAATAACCTATTAGAAAATTTCCAAAAAAATTTTCAAAATTGGAGAATCATAATTTTTTGAAATTTTCAAAAACGGACGACAAAAAAATTCACTTTTCACTCTGATTTTCTATAAATTTCAATTTCCCCCCTAACTTGAACCGTTCTCTGCCCAAAAACAGTCTGATTGCACTCCGAGTGCCATGTTTACCGTCTCAGCGACGGCTCGCCGTCGCCGCTATCTATCCGACGGTTAGTAATGGTTCACCTTTGACGTTTCTCTGCTCGTCTCTTGTTTCCTCATGCTTTTTCTCCGTTTCTCTCATGATCTGCGACGTTGCTTCCCATAAGAGGAAGGAGGCAGGGAGGGAGGGACCACCTTTTTATGATTGTAAATGTACGTTGAGGAGAAGGGCCATAGAAAGATGTATGGAGGTCATGAAGGTGAGATGGTGGTCCGTTTTACGCGTCGTCTGCGTCTCTTCGTCTCTGCTTCGTTTTCGACCGGTTGTCCTGGTTTTGTGCGGCCATTTGTGACACCCAGGGCAACGAAACCGGAAATTCGTTGCAATCTGTCGTATTTTTTGTTGCTTGGTCAGAAACCCTTTTTCGGAAATTTTCAAACCGATTTTTTTTTTCCGAAATTAAATATTTTGCGAAATCGCCAAATATATTTCTCAAAAGAAAATACCAGAATTTTTTTTTCGGGAATCGGTTTTTCGGGAATTTTTTTTGAGTGATTTTTCGGTATTCGGTATTTATTCCCCAAAAATAAGGGAGGTTAAACATTTTATTTTTCTGGGAAATCATAGAAAAACAAAAAAAATTGGATTTTCCCAATTTATTTTGACGATTTTGAGATTTTTAACAATTGAATTTTATTATTTCAAATTTTTGGAATTTTTTCTAAAAACAGTATCGGAAGATGTCCTGACCTTTATATTTGACCAATTTCACTCAGATTTTCGGATTTTGTTTTTCGAAAATATTACTCAAAAACCGATTTAAAATTTAGGTACTCAATTTTTTTCCGGTTGAATTTTCGACGGAAAAATGTCCGACTTTTCGGTATTTATTTCTGGTCCCGGTTCCAACTAGGCTTTGGTGCGGTTTTTATTTTTATTTCATAGGGATTTTTTTGAAATTTCGAAATAAATTCAAAAAAATTCGACCCTCTCTCCATTTTTCCCAATTTTTCTTTTCTTTCCGACGTGACACGGACATGTTTGACGGGTTGATGTGATGGGTTGGCTCCTCGAGTATCGCCTCAAACGAAAAAAAAAATGCGAAACACAATTTTTTTTTGGATTCTTGGCGTTTTGGTTTTATTGGTTTTATTGGTCGGCCTTGTTAGATTGGGTTTTTTGAATTTTTTTTTGGAAATTGAAAATTGAGAATTGAGAAATGGGGCATTTGAATTTTTGAGAAATTTTTCCACCCAGAATTTTCAATTTTTCACCCCTCTTCGCCCCGCCCACTTTACTCTTCGGACTTTTCTCCAAAACGCCCATTTCCAACTCATTCGGCATTCATTCCATGCATTGATTATGATCTATATCGCCTACTTGTCGAGCACCTCGTCGAGAACTCACAACTTTTTCTCCCGACTTTCCACGATTCTGAGTGTCATTTTGGTGTGGCGAGACCTGAGTATTCAACGTACGCAGTGAATTTATTTATTTTTTTAAATATGGGTCTCTCAACGACGAAATTTTACTCAAAATTCTCGAAAAATTTGTAAATCGTTGGCCAGGTTCGCTGCGAGACCCATTTGACACATTTTGAATTCGTTGAGTTTATTGGAAAATTTTGGGAAATTGATGGTGTAATAGATAGCGTTTTCTCAACAGTTGATTGTGAATTCCAAAATTTATATTTGATTTTTTCCAATTTTTCCGAAAAATTTGAATTTTTTTTTCGAAAAATTCATAATTTAGGAGTTTTTTTCGAAAATTGCAAAATTTGAATTTGAATTTTTCAATTTATTCTGTCGTCTGTAACGTTTTTTTTAAAAACAGTTTTGATTTAAAATTTAGAATTATTTTTCCTCGATACTTTCAAAAATTGGTAAAGTTAGAAAAAAGTTGAACTCGTTGACTTTATTAGGAAATTTCTGAAAATTTCCAAAATTTCGACATGAAATTGAATACGTCCATTTTCCCGTTTCCATCTCCATCCATCTCGTGTTCATGTTTCCGCGTAGGAGGCACTTTGTTGACTAAACGAACCAGAACCAGGGCCACATTTTACATGCTTTTATGGCGTTTTTTGTTTCAAAAATCACTTTTTCCTTTTTTTTTTTTGGAAGATAGTGTCGAAATTCGACTATTATTATGGTCCCTCCGCTTCTCAAAAATGAAAATTTTTTGGAAAATCCTGAAAAAAACGGTATCTTGACCAAAAAGGGGAGGTGAAATTGTTAAATATTTTTCTAACAAAAAATGGTAAATTCTTCAAAAAAAAATAATTTTTTTAAAAATTCCAAAGATTATTAGGGTTGACCCCTCCACGAAACCGACTCTCCTATTTCTGTTTTTTGGGAAAATTATTAAAAAAAAATATATTGTTACAAATTTTTAAGAATCAACATCAGCAGCAGCTTATCGTTATTTAGCATGTTGTTTCCTTTTTTTTCCTAATTCTAAATTCAATTTTTCTCCAGATGCAATGAAGATGATTCGACGTGCCCGGCCAAAGTCCTACGTGTTGGCGACCTCTTCTTCTATTCAGGACGAGGTATCGTCGTCGATCATCAACGAACGTGAGTTGTTTTTTGTTTTTTTTGCTGGAAAAATGTTTGCAAAATAAAATGATTAAAAAAATTTCGGAAAATTGAATTTGATCAATTTTTGGATTTATTGAATTTTTAATAAAATTTAATTAGACAAATTAAAAAATTTAAGACTGAAGTAGTTGAAAAAATTGCGAAAAATTGGAAATTTGAATTTGATCAACTTTTGGATTAAAAAAAACATTAGATTGTGGTAAATACAACAATTTTTTATTTGAAACAAAAAAATATTTTTGATTTTTGTAATTTTTTGATTTTTTTTTGTAATTTAAAATAATTTTTGAAAAATTGGAATTAAATTTTCAAATTTCGGAAAATTGAATCTGATCAATTTTTAGATATTTGGCAAATTTCTGAATTTTAGATTATTTTTTAACTGATTGTGAAACAATTTTAAAAGAATAACCCAATTTTTTTGAAACTCGGAATTTATAATTTATTTAAAAATTACGAATTAACAACTAGTAGTTGAAAATATCAGTTTCAGTTGTACGAATTTTATTTTTGCAGTTTTCGAATTTTAAAATTTTTTAGAAAAAAATCAAAAAATTGAATTAAAATTTCAAAAAAACTAAGAAAAAAAATCTAGAAATTGGATTTTTAAGTTTAAATTTTTTTTTTATCGAAGGTTACATTTTTCAAAAATTAGGAAAAAGTGAAATTGAATTTTTTGCAATCTAAATTTTAAAAAATTTCAAAAAATTCGAAAATAATCAATAATTGCTTCCATTCTTCCAGAGTCCTCTTCGACGGCGTCAAGCTATGAACTGGCGTCGTCAGTGTCCGGATCGAAGGATCACCACCATAATGCGCAGCATCAGCATCAACAGAGCCGTGGTCCGCCTACCACTACTACTACCACTTCATCCTCCTCCTCCACTAATAACTCGTCGTCGACCGGCGGACAAACCACGTCGCGGAGCCTCAACGCGCCGCATCCACCTGCCGCGCATCGTCTTCAACGCTTTATAGCTTTATTTAATTCTAATGTGAGTTTTTTTTTGGGTGAAAAAACTGGAAAAATTGAAATTAAAAATTAAAACTAACTGATTAAACGATGAGAAATTGTTTTATGGATCATACCGTAGGAGATTGAAATTAAAATTTATTTGAAAAATATTTCTATTTAACTGAATCAATTTTTTTAAATAGATTTTCCAACAACAAAAATTGCTTATCGATTTTTTTAAATTCTAAAAATTTAAGTGGAATTGAAAAAAATTGATAATAATTTTTGAAAATTGCTAGAAGTTTGATTTTTTTTAATTCAAGATTGATTTCAAAAAATTGATTTTTTTAGGAGCGTCTGAAAAATTTCCCTTTGTATTTTTTCTCGGAATTTTGGAAATTCAATATTTTCAAAAATTCGAAAAAAAAGTTACTATGGAAAAAAATGGGTTTTTTTCAGTGATTTTTGAAAATTCTGAAGTTTGAAAAAATTAAATTTTGAAATTAAAATAAACAACTTTCTCTGAAAATATTTTGCTAGAGTTTTGGAAATTCAAAATGTTTTAAAACGTTTGTTTTTTTTATTTGAAGAAAAATTCACTTTTCTTGATTTTTCAGTAATTTTTGGAAATTTTGAAGTTTTTAAAATTTGAAAATTTTAATATTGAAAATTTTTACTGATTTTTTCTTAAGATATTTATCTATTTAGAATTTAATTTTTTTTCTATCTTAAAAAAAGTTGATTTTTAAAAAATCGAGAAAAAGTCAAGTTCATTGGAGAAAAGTTGATTTTTTATAAAAAAGAAAAAAAAATTAGAAAAAAATTATTTTTTTTATTAAATTTTTTTAACAGTAATGCCTCTTTTCAATCAATTTTTCAAAACCATCACCAACAAGATTAGCTCAAATTCGGATCTCAAAAAAAACATTCCAGAAAACCTCATCCGATGACTCTATGGAACCGAAAAAATCGCGGACAAAACGGGAAATGAAGCGTTCGCGAACCTCGCTGCCCACCAGCCGTTACTCGCTTCCCGGCACAATTCTGCAACGGGAAAGTGTCGATCGACAGACGTGGGTGAAGCATCAGGAGATTGCACTCGGCAAATCCGGAAAACGCAATCATTGGGAGGATCGATGGGCGGTTCTGAGTCGCCGCAACCTCTACTTGTGCATCGAATCGCCGATTCATAATTCGGAGAAGGTGGGGATTTGACAAAAAAAAAAGTTAATAAAAAAGGGGACAATTTTGGAAGAAAAATTGTTTGAAAAATTTATTGGAGTTTTTCTTGAATTTTGAAAAAAGCGCAATTGATCTGCAAAGTTACATATTATTGTTTTTTGGGAACATGAGCTACATGGCCTAGAAAATGCAAGCCGCGACGCGACACGCGACGCGTGGGTCTCGCAGCGCTACAGTCAAGTTTTTTCGCCAAGTCGTTATGCGCCTTTAAAACAGTACCCTAAAAATCAAAAAAATTGCGTTGGAAACCGTATGCCCTTTTAAAGGCGCATATTACCAGATTCAACCGAAGTGGCGATGTCTGCATTTAGACCGTGTTTAGGTTCCCGCCACGATTTAGATTACGGTCACACTCGTTTTGGCTGTGCAAAACATTT